>JAPYZR010018518.1:0-13233 GCA_030522945.1 Trichopria nigra
CGTTTTCTTTCATAAAATGTGCCGTAACTTTTCTTGAGTGAACAATAACCAAATTTGGGCTTCGGAATCTGAAAGAGGGATCATTTTTACGTCGGAAATGGTTTTTGAACAATTTTTTTGCGTCCTCTTGGTCCTTAATGGGTTAAAGGAAAACTTTTGCATTACTTGGCTGAATTTAGGTATTTTTTTTGCAGTATAGATAGAATAACTCATCAATCGTAATGAGCCTTTTGTCAAAAGTTTACTCGATTTATCGGGCAGCTTTAAATGTCTGCCTGATAGAGCGACTCGATTGGTTGAGATGGAATTTTGGCAAGAACTGGCAAGAAGACTTTAAAGATTTAAGTGAGTTTTAAACTTATGCAAGTGATAACTTACCTCGTCTATCCAGAAAATGGGCATTAACGTCGTTTTCAAGTTATTCGTTACGTTGATGTTATTTACGCTTCTGATGAACAAATTGAATTGTAACCTCATGTTTGCTCTTAGGGTCGCGCCAGTTATCTAAGAAAATACAAAAGTAAAGAAATTACACGCGGTGCATTCGGATTTCTTCCAATATGCTTTAAAGTTTTTTTTTTCGATCCTTAAGTGGGGACCTTAAGTAGAAAACACTTACGTGTTCTAGCTCAACGAAACTCGAGTGGCTTTCGTAATCTGGCAGTAATCCGCCGACCCCTTCCTTATATTGGGCATCGGTATTCATAAAATGTGGATTCGTTACCACCAGCGGAGCAACTGAAAAATGTAAAAATAATTTCAATGGATCTGATGAAGCTTATTCTTTGACAATAGTCAAAATTAAACAATGCGTGTAGCTATACATGATAACAATCGAATGAATTTCATGATTTCGTTAAAGTTCTCGTATATATCAAGTTCGAAATCAACTTTTAGTGTAATCTGTTCAGGCAAAAACTTTATGTAATTTCCATACCTCGACAACGCGCCAGTTCCATTGCTCCGTTCAACAGACATCCATCCTTGCCAACAATGCCTTTCGTTTCCCTCGTGCAGAAGCATTGGTTATCTGGATTAACGCTAGGAGATGCGAAAACCATTTCATTTTCGTATCTGTACCCATGCAATTTTCTGAATATTACATCTTGCTTGTAGTGTAATGGGATTGATCTGTAATAAAATCCAAATGAACGCGTATACGAAGAGATGCATTTCTTGTAGGAAATTCTTCTATCGACTTTACCTGCATAAGTGAGGTACGAATATTTCTATCTTGGATCTTCGTGATAGATGGGGCCGATGAATCGAGCCGTCCGTGCCAGAAATCTTATTACACGTTGAATTCGCCTCCCATGTTTCTATGGATCCCGTGTAATTTTCCCAGCTAACAATTCGTCCCCTGTCTCTAATGTCTCGGGCACCACTCCACGTGGTATAACGACCGTCATGCGTATTATTCATCTTGATGAGAAAATGACAAAGACATACACATGTTATATTTAGAAAATTCAATCAAATACTCGATAAATTGATTAGTGTGACTTAAAAAAAGAAAAACATGAAATGTATATGGATAATTATGTGAAACGACTTACCCCGCCCATTGCCAGAAATTTCACGGTACCATCGTCTTCAAACTTAATACTATCTGAGTTTTCTTGTCTCAATTTATCGCAAACGATTTTTACCATCACGTCTTCAGAACTACAATTGCCGGGCACCCCGTCGAACAAAAACTCCCTAACGGTCGTTCGTAGGAAAATATCTTTCGGATTATTGAATAAAGTTTTGATTACGCGATTCAAGATTGCCATACTTCCAGGATTGGCCATTTCAACGTACAGGATGGTCGACTGTGTGACAAATAATCGTATAGGATTATGTTAGAACAAAAATCTTCCAACAATGTCCACGAGTTGCTTACCATCAGATGCAAGTGCGTAACCACGATCTTGTCGTCCTCGGTTAATGGGTATGACTGTTCTTTATCGAAAATCAAATTGTGATGACGATAATAGGACAGAGTATCCTTTCCTATTTCAATGTCATACTTGTTAATTAGATGCCTGAAAAAAGAAAAACGAAACGTTTTCGACGTCATGCAAGACGAAATCTTTCAAGGGGAATCGCCCGCGAATAAGACGGAAGAAGGAATTTAACACACACACACACACACACATATATATATTAAAGCATAAAAATAAGTACACATTCATACTTGTAGATGTAGGGTCCTTGTTCTACCAGGATTGGCTTATGACCTCTCTTAACATCCTTGACGTTGGTAATGTTGAAGATGTATACTTTAAACTCCATTTGTGGCATATTCACCCAATGCGGCCAACCTACGCTTCCATTCCTTACTACCAAGCGCTAAACGTAAAATATATTATTATTACTTATTAAGCTCAAACAAACAAACAATTTTTGTATTTACAATGCAAAAAAAAATGTAGATATGTTCGATGTATTTCTAATGTTTTCATCCCCGGAAAAAAAAATTGACATGGCTTGCAGGCTTCTGGATCCGTGGCCATGGAAAGGCCACGTTCAATTTTCTACTAGGGGCAAAAGGAACATTTTTATTTTAAGAGTAAAATATAATAAAACTTTCGTAATCACCTAGGACCTTCTTTTTAAACGAAGAAAATTTTTCCCATAAAGAAGACAAACATAAAAAAATAAAAACTGATAAAAATGGAGTTTCACGAGGGATCGATAAGTGTGAAAAACTCGTCAGCAAGTGCACTTGAAAAGTTAGTAAAATTGGTAAATATTCACTGTATTAGAGTCTCTTTTTTATTATACAGCTGCTTGTCAAATTCAAACAACAGATTTTTCCACCAAAATCGAAAGACAAACGTCCTCATTTTTTTTTGGATTGGAGCACGAGTATCAATCACGTTCCATTTGATAATGAAAAAATATAAAAGCATATATAATATTATTAATTTAAAGGTTTTCTAATGTTAATGTATTGCTGCATCATAATCATTTTTGAAGGGCCCATACAATATATCATATATAAATATAGCGTTAATATAATATATAACGTTATAGGTTTTGTTGTCATGAAACGTTTCATCCTGAAACAGATGATATTTCAGATCCTAAAATCATATCGTATACTTTTCAGTGAATAAACAGTAAAATTTGTATTTTATTCTTAATAAAATCGTAATACATAATAAATAGGCATCAAATAATTAATAGGAACTTTTCGCAATAAACATGGTTCTTATCATAGCTGCTGTGCATATAATTTCGCTTCGATTTTTGGTTCGACTCAATAAATCTATTGGTAAATTATTTCCTTTTCTAAATGGCAAACCAGATTGATGTTACTACTATGTAGTCCTATGAAATTACCGTTTTCATTTTTCACTTCTACCACCCTTAATCTACCGACTTTACCCCGAAATACCCCTCCTCAAAAATACATTCAAAAAGGCGTTTGTAGGGAATGGTCGTAAAGTCTATAAATTTTAGAATATGAGAATGAGCAAGTTTAATATTTAAATTGAAATTGATTTATGTTTAAAACATCTTACCTTATCAATAATTCTATCGAATGCCGATGGAAACACAAAGCCGCCTAAGATTGTGCCTAAAAGAATCGTCAAGGCACCAACGGAAAACGAAGATATTGAGCATTTTTTCCAATTGTTCATTTTTGATCAAAATGTTTTTGTTTTGCGACTGGACAAATCTCATTCAGAATCTGTTATGACAAACGGTTTAAGAAAGGTGGGTCTTAAATCTTTTAAGAAAATATTCAGTTCATAGAGTTGCGATAAAATGCAACAAATGTAAATGTCTTACGTGAAACATATATGGACAAAGACATGATGTAAGGACTTTGCATTTAAAGAATATTAAAAAAAATTTCGAGAATATTTGAATACCGTACATTATATTATATTGGCATTTTTATGAAGTTCTTCTAATCGAGTTCTCGAGCAGACAAAATTTTGTTTACTTTATACGTTTTTTTTCCTATTTGTGTTTTTTTTTTTTTTTTTTTTTTTTTTTTTTTTTTTTTTTTTTTTTTTTTTTTTTTTTTTTTTTTTTTTTTTTTTTTTTTTTTTTTTTTTTTTTTATTTTTATTTACAACTTTTATTTATTACTATATTTAATGTCATTTTTTGTTAATTTCTATCACGCGTTATTTATATTTGTGTCAATTTCATACACCAAGAAAAAAAAAAGTATTGGTAGAGCAACCATACTATGGCTGTACGAACCATATACAGAAAAAATGATCGTGTCAATCAGAAGCGTGGTTGCGTTAACTATATAGTATGGTTGTCGTAACAATACTTTTTTTCCGTGCATCGATTGGCGCAATTGTTAAATAATTGTAGTGATATTTTGTTAGATTTATAGCATTTCTCGTGTTTGTCAAATTTTGTCTGATGGGTGTTTATTTTTGTTTGTCAACAGTGATTGACTATCGTAGCACTATAGTAGTAACGGTTTTCCTAACTTTTGTCATTATCTTCTATTTCCACAATTTATTGTCATGATAATCGACATTACACTCTACAATGTTTTTTAGATAATCTGGAGACAGAATTGTACAGCGATTTTTCATATCTTGAATTATATTATGTACATTATATGATCTGCTAAATTCTATATTTTTATATATAACCTTAACATATATCGGAATGGGTACCTTTCAAAATTATACATGAAATACTGTACGAATATCAAAGCGTTGAAATAGAATAATGTCAGAATATGCTGAGAGTCATCGAATCGCCGCAATTTACAGCACAGTATTTTTCGAATAATGTAATAAAAACATTCTTTTGTATTCTCGGCAGATTGTACTTAAAATATTCTGGTACTTTTTATACCTGAAATAGATTACAAGCATGTAACGAGTGGAATACTCTAAATGACAACTCTATAATATTCTCACATTCTTCGAAGATTTGTTTTACCTATACATATTTGTTGATAAATAGAAATATATATATATATATATTCATGTTATGTAAATGAAAAAATGTACATATTTGTCATTTACATAACAAAATTACAATTAAATTCACATTCTAAGCTGGTAAACAATATAGAAATTCTGAAGATGGAGATAAAAAATATCCGAAAAGTCAAATATGGTGCATTAAATCATCATTGATCATTGATATTTAATAAACCAAATTTGACTTTTCGGCCAATTTTTACCGCCCACTTGAGAATTTATTTTTTAAAATGTATGAAATTTTGTTTTGAATGAATTGAATAATATATTATGTACAAACTTTTAAAATGTATATTAGTTGTTTACCAGCTTAAAATGTTAATTTGATTCTTTTTTAATTCGTGATGAAAATGAACAAAATTTTGTTATTAAGTGAAAATTGTGTAAAAATGTTCAAATACCTATCTTGTAAGGTGAGTTGAAGTTCTTGTTACAAATTATTATAACAAACTAGTCGTGTAAATTCGAAACATTTGTACATGCAATATTTATGTCGCGTAAACACAGTAAATAAATACATATACCTACAGAAAGTTCAATCAATTGCGAGTTAAATACACATCGGTTATTGAACTTGGAATTTAAAAACGTAATAATGCAAACTGTAACTCTGATAAATATATCATTGCTCAAATAACATATTTATTATGCATTATTATATATATATTTTTGTTTGTTGTTTCCGCTTATTAATATTTTTCTTTTTTATTGCTAGTATTTTTTCTTCATTTCAGTTAAAATAATTTTGTGTCGTTTTAGAGTATATATATAACTTCTTGAATCATATTCATTTATTATTTTGAATATTTTAGCAACAAAAGAAAAAATCATGATATCTTTAAAACCAGCTGCTGATAAAGAAGTGGGGCATTAACTAGTGAAGAATTGTATATAGCTTCGTTAGGTAATTAAGAGACCATCAATCCCCGAAAGAAATGATAATAGTCTTCGCTCATACCGCAAGCTGTCGCTACAGTGATTCACTCATATATACAGGCATTGAATATCTCGAGCCTGAAAGTAGATCATGTGTTATTGTTTTGGTATCCGGAATAATTTATCGAAATCATCGGTTCTTGACCACTAGTAGAGTACATCGAAAGTCGGCATTCATCCCGAATAAATTATCGCAAGTAATTATCGATCATTATTTAAGGATGTTTTGCAAATTAAAGTTTATATAATTTTTTTTTTTAAGTGCCAATTTTTCATTACGTTGATACATTGACATATATTAATATTGTTTAAAAATAATGACGACAATGGCAAAGAAATCGTCATCTTTTTCATTGACGTTTGCTAATATTAAAAAAACACTTTTTATTAAGAAATGTACTAACTGGGTGTGTTGTGAATGTTTTAAAATGCCATTTGCAAAGTAGCGTAGATAATTATAACGCTTTTTATGTCGATCCGGGGGGTTCGGAAAAAACGATAAGATTTTACCTATGACCTATGAACATAAGATTTAAACGAGAAAAAAAAATAATCGATGATATTTTTTTATAAACGCGCGTTTACTTATATATTAAAAATGATGTAATATTAATAATACGCAAACACTTATAAAAACTCGTATAACTTAAATGTTACATAATCATTTACGACAATTATATACAATTATGTTTTATTAATATTAAATATAAATAGTTATAAACGGCGTGCTTTACTGTAACGCAATAATGTTCAAAACCATTAAAAGACTGAAAATTTAAAGATAATTATTCACACGCATATTTTAGAAATGTTTATTTATTTATTTTTCTCGTTGAAATGAACAGTTCTAGTAAGAGTTCGTCTTAAAATTAGATCTATTTCTCATTGGAAAAATACGTTGAATGTTAACTATAATTTGCACTAATCAAGGGTACAAATTACGTAACTTATTTATTCAGTGTATTTATATAGATGATATTTTATAGAAATTATATCGTTACGATTAAATTAACGAACATTTTTTCTTAGTTTTTATCATACGCTGTTTATCATAAATTTTATCAACTTTTTGTCGACTCAATGTATCGATTGTTCATTGTATTTTCGTAATTTCTTCATGACTTTTCATCATTTTTCCATAATCTTGTAATCATATTTTCATCATATTTTCAACGTTTTCTTTTTCAACATTTTTTTCAACGATTTTTTTTTTAACATTATTTTTATATTTTTTACTCGTAGCTCAAATATTCCTGTTATCAACTATTATATAAATTTTCAAATTCCGGGTTTTTTCCCTGAACTTTTGGCCATCCTTGATTATTATTCATCCACTTTTTTACCATCAATTTTTCGGGATTGTCACCGAATTTGGTTGATTGTAGTAGTTTTTTTATGATCACCTAAATTTTACGACTTTTGACATTTTCCTTATCTTTTTATTCGATGTTTCGTTTATTGTTGTTTAGATAACTTGCGTTAATTTTATTATAATTGTGGTTTATATAATTTAGTCAGTAATCTCTTTTAATTCCCATTTTCGACTATTTTCTTCTATTACTGTTATACAGATTTCTATAAATTCATATCTGTTTTATTAGCATTCGCCAACTTTATTCTATCTTTTTTTCTGTCAAATTTTGTCATTATTTATGTGGATTCATTTTTATCAACGTTCGTTTTCCTTTTTCGTCAATGTTTTATCATAGTGTGTCAACTTACTTTATTATTCTGTCAACATTTTTTAGAACCAGGAAACATCCAAAAGACATGAAACGTACAGAATATAACATCAACAATTTTAAATGATTGAAAACCCATTAACAACGCATTTTTTTCACCACTTTTTCAAACTCTTCGAATAAATCTGAAAGAATTTTAAAAAATCCCAGGTCTACAGGAACGTCTAGTAAAAATTTCATAAAGAACGGATGAAAATTATGGAAGTTACGAATTTTAAAACCATGAAGTTATATTTTATAATCACCTGTTATACACAAATATAAATAAATAAACAAATAAATAAATAAATAAATAAATAAATAAATAAATAAATAAATAAATAAATAAATAAATAAATAAATAAATAAATAAATAAGTAAATAAATAAATAAAAAATAAATAAATAAATAAATAAATAAATAAATAAATATATATATATTATAATAAAAAATTTCAATTTTTCAAAGTAGTCATTTTTGTTCCCTGAATTTTTATCGCTTTTTAAATGTTTGCATAGTTCTCTATAGTAAATCTGCGTTGAAGGAGGCAATCTAACCTCAAATATTTCGATCAAAAATGATCAGAATTAAAAATGTTGAATTTTTGTTTTTATTTTCTACTATATTATGTAATCTTGTTACTCTTACTCCGAGTTGAAGAGATGGACTGCATGTTTTATACTGTATTACATCTTACAGTCGCCTCTTCTCCAGATCGCATTAGTTCTTACTCAGTCGGAGGAGAGAGTGGACCAGACACGCTGTTTCCACAAAGTATAGTAACATAAGGTAAGTTTATATATCTTCTACAATTTAAAATAAAGAATATAGCATATATATGTCGTATATATACATACATACATATATATATATATATATATATATTTATTTATTTATTTATTTATTTAATAAATAAAGGTAAATATCCGCCATTAAATGACATTTAATAAAAGTACTGGAAATATCACGAATTACTTTTGTAAAATATATTGATAAACATTACGGTCCAACCTGAAAAAAAAAAATTCTTTTCGACCATTTTTCGGTTATCGATCGACGAGTTTCATGCAGAAACAACAGTTTTGAGAGTGTTGCATCACTTTCCAGTTTGAGAACGGCGTGGCATTTTCTTGACCCACTGCAGATGTCGTATTTACGCGTATATATATATATGTATATTGTATATATGTATAACGTTATCGTTATCCGTCTGTATGTAAATTACCGTCAATGAACGGTATATCGACATCTCCACAGAGTTTGTGCAAATATTTACATAGTTTTATATTTATATAGATGATATATTTTTTTTAACTATAAGCGTGTAAAATTTTGCGTTACGAGTTATTGACATTTTGAAAGAGAACACGTAAATACTTTCAACAACGTCGAATAAACATTTATCGCGAGTGATAAATGCGTTGTTATCTCGTTATTCAATTATTTATAACCCTTATTAATGCTATAGTCGTATTCTTTGTTAATTTAATGCGATATTATTTTTATTAATGTCATAATGTAGTACCCTGGTAGAAATCTGTCCAGTTTTCTGTTACACTGCCCAGTTATCCTATACCTTTAACATGGGAAAAAAGTAAACTGGACAGAAACTAGACAAAAAGTAAGGTTTCTGTAATGATCAAGTGACACTGTGTCCATTCTGAAATGACATTTTCTTTACTTCAATTTCCAGCAATTAATATACAATTTTAAAAACACCAAACCCATAAAATAGTCGACTAATTTTCAGGCCGCTCTTATCCATATCTAATCTTTTGAAACTGTGAGAAAAATAATTTGCAACAACAGATATATTTTTCAAATAAACAAAAAAAATAACTTTATTCAATAAAGAGATACTGTACCAAAAACCAAGTTAAAATAATTGAAATACTGATAAGTAAAATATGAAAGACAATATTTTTAGTTATATACACATAACTTTCTTGCGAAATGTCAATTCAGCCACATTTTTTCAGGAAATATATACTTTTTCAGGGTCATCTTGAAACCTATAGAGGATAAAAATAAACTAAATTTCAACTCTTATTGAAAGTTGCAGTAAATCAAAAGCCATGTCAGGACGTGATGGCTTAATGTGATTTTGCTGTAACGTTGCAATATTTCTGCAATATTACTGATAGACTACTGTTATATTATGCAGTGTGTGCGGATATTGTCGTTATGTCATAAAATGCGTCACTCCATGAGAACACAAGACCAATCAAACTAGAAAAAACTTCGAAAAATAGAAGTTCACAGTGATCCTTTTAAGGTCCTTACTGTCACATTTCATAATTCTACAAACATGCAATATCATTTGAATTTTTTATTTTTTATTTTTGTTTTTTTAATAAGTTTTCAGTTAAAATTATGTAGTTCAACCAAAATTAACAAAACTGTGTGCCATCATATGTGATTTGTATATTTTCCATTTGTCGGTAATAATTGAACGTGTATAAGTTGAGAAAACGTAATTTGGTTGCCACTTATCTCTTTCGAAACTGAATGAAACTTCTTTCTATTTCAAAGATAGAAAGTGATAGAAAAAAATGTATTACTTCCAATACCTCTTTATCACTTTCAATCTCCCATTAATGTCAACCTATCACAATTCAATATCTCCGTGAATACCCAACTGAATGAATTTATCTTTAATAACAATTATATATGTCCTATATTATATCTCTATCGTCAATCTATCTCCTTTTAAGTGTCTATATCTCTCTATCTATCTATTGTTTACCCACATGTATCTCTGTCAATGTCCTGCACTATATAATACGACCAATTCTATCTCCTTTCATGTATATATATATATATATATATATACTTCTCTCTATCCATCTATTATTTATCCACCTGTATCGCTGTCAATACCCTCGCCACTTATCCTTATCAATCGAATAAAGTGTAAGGAAAGTATATATATACGTATATGTGTTGTTTTGTTTTTATATACCTTCGTAAGGCTGTACACGATACACATAAGAAGAATAGAAAAGTTCCAAAGTTATCAGCCTGCAGGTGCATAATGCAGACTTGCCGAAAAAAAATTTATATATTTTTATACCTTCAAATCCCTTTATTTTCAATCTTCTTCAATCTTATCACTTTCAGCAAAGATTGGTGATGTAAAAAGATAGTTATAAAGATAAAGAAAGTTGATGATAGAAAGAGATTCAAAATTATAATTATTATTGGAAGATTTATAGAAAGTTATAGAAATTTAGGAATAGAAAGTGATACCGTTTTGTTTGGGGATGCACTAATAGTATACTTCTGGATGTATACAGAAGTTTTTTTTTTTGTACAAATCTTTTTGTTAACTCGAATCTTCTGTCTCTTTCAATCTTTATTTACTTTAACAAAAATGGAAAGCATGGCAATAATCAAATAGTACAATTCAATTGTTTGTTTCAGATTTTCCTAAAGAACGACCAAGATGTCGTCAAAAGGAAACACGTTCGACCCAAACTGCATGACCCTGACGCGGTTTGTTTTGGCAGAACAAAGAAAAGTACCAACAGCTACGGGTGATTTGACGCAATTGTTGAACAGCATTCAAACTGCTGTAAAAGCTTTGGCTTCGGCCGTTCGGAGAGCTGGCATCGCAAACATGTGAGTTTGACAATCTGCAAACTAAATATCTGCGGGTAATTCCACGGAATTTTCTATTTTCAGTCTTAAAAAAACAATTGTTTACATGTCCTTCCAACATATGTATTCATATATGATTCCAAAGTTATAATTCATACTCGTGCATGATTTTTCTACTTAAACGGCGTTAAAGGGGGGCTGAATGTTATACATTTGGATGCAGCTCCGTTCCAGTCGCTCATTTTTAAATCTCATTTGTAGAATATCGCGATGACACGATATATCTTAATAAAGTGTGATAAGTGATTAACATTACTATAAATAATTACAGATATATGTTTTTTTAATCAATATGCAATAGTAAAAAGTGATAATTGATGAACGACCAGTTAATTCGTTAAATAAAATAAATAAATAAATAAATAAATATACAATTATACATATACGTATAATTAACGTTGACGCATTATACAGATTGCACAATAAGAACTGTCGAGATAAAGAAAAAAAAATTTTTTTTTAATTATTTGTAAAAAAAATTGGCGGTAATTTTATATTCATCAGACACTCGAGTTCCCTGAACGCATGAATGAAATGTATACGTATAAATGCCGTTTAAATACGTATAAATCTCGTATGTAATGAATGACCATAAAAAAAAAACGAATGCGTTTCCTAATGCGAAAATTAGCTCGTACGGACATGCACGAAACGAAGTAAACGGCATTACAATTGCAAGTCTCGCAGTTATGAATAATATCGAATATCGCAATAAAATCACGTAGTTTATATGGGTATGTGCACGCGAGAGACGCCAAAGTATAGCGTAAGTAGAAAAACCAGTTTCCTGTGCAGGGACAACGACCGACACCTATTTATTTGACATAATAAATAAGTGTCGGCGTCTTCGAAAAGTCCACAAAAAACCAGCTGATTATAACAATGTCCATTCAAGCGTCGCGGAATGTCGAACGAGAAAAAGGACTTTGAATATTCAACAGAACTGGAATATAAGACTCAATTCGTATATGTTACCCTATAATGAAGGTAATACTAATTGTGAGGTTTAAAAAGAAACCAAGTTCAAATGCGCTTTCGAATGACAGGTTTTGTACAATATAATTTAACATAGTATTGCGACGTTTCGTTTAATTGATATTGAATTACAATAAATGATAATGATAAATAAATGATCGATCTATAAAGTAATTCATTTCTAGTTTCGTCTGACGCAAGGTGAACGAACATTTTTCCAATTCTTCGATTTTGAGAATTTTTTTGGTGTCAATCTTTTCGACCAATTTTTAAAATTGATCACGAGTTGTCATTATCTGTTTACCAACAATATGAATTATTTTTTTTTATTATCGCGTCAAAGCTATAAATCGGATCGAAGGTATACGGGTTGAACATATATGAAATTTGAAATGTCCGACATGTTTTTTTTTTAACATAACTCACGAACGAGGAAGCAGAACGATGTTTTCAACCTCTTTTTAAGTATGCCAATACCTATATACAGAAAGAACGGGTTAGATTTTGGGATATACCCCCAGTGTTTGAAAATGGAACATGAAAATGGGCGAAGTTTCGAAAATGGTTATTTTCAGTGGTAACATACAATTGAAAATCACTAATGTATCATACCATAAGGAACACTAAAAAGGCAATTGTTAATCTGTTCACTTGCACATATGAATTATGTACAATTATTGAGAACCATAGAAGAAAAGCATCTAGTATTTTTTTTTCAAATACAGGGTGGACCAAATGAGTCTATAATGGGAAATATCTCGAAATACGGGCATATAATACAAAAAAAATACTTCAGACAAAAGTTGTAGGGGGCGAAGGGGGACATGCAATGGTATCATTAACTTTGACCTTGAATTTGAATTTCAAGATAATTTAGAGGTTAAAACGTTTTTTTTAAATGGGAACCCCTATTTTTTATCCCGGATTTGAAAAGAGCGGAAAATTTTACGTTCAAAACGATATTTATACGATATTTTCAACAACGTC
>JAPYZR010018611.1:0-10148 GCA_030522945.1 Trichopria nigra
TTACGCGGGGCAAGCGGGCGTTAAACTTAATCCCGGTTGAACTACCTCCACAGGTACGCGCCAACAGAGTGACTGAATTCAAATTCAGTATCAAAAATGCAAAATTTCGAAATGGGGCGGGGGGAGGGGGTAAAATTTATTATTTCGTAAAATTGACTTTGAATTTGATCGGAACGGGTTACTCGGGGGTTTTCGGGGATTGTCCTTAACATTTTCATAATTGTCGATAAGGTTGATATTATTTATTTTTCTGATCCTCCCCCGCGCCGCAACTAATAAGACCTCTCATTTATCGAAAGGGAGAGCTCTCAAAAATTGTTCAGCAGGGTAAAAATTTATAAATAGAGCCGCGACCAAACTCTCATTTTCTTTTTGTGTCCTGCACCGAGATGCACCAGATTGATCTACTAAAGTGAGCAATTACGTACATATATACCCAAACATTCATAACGCACCAAAGTTACTTCTCCAGAATTCGCTCCTCCTAATTTACCCAGTAGAGCATACCGTTATATTCGGTTGACCAATCTTAAATTGGTTAAATAGACTTTGATTTTTTTTATTCAGTTAATCAATCTTCAATTGATTAACTAGGCATTTTCGTTTTTTTGGTTCGGTTAACCAATCTTAAATTGGTTAACTAATCTTAAATCGGTTAACTAGACTTCGAATTTTCTTATTCAGTTAATCAATCTTAAATTGATTAACTAGAACTCTTCCCTCCTTTTCCTTCACCCTTCATACCATTGGCCAGGAGCAATAATTCATTCTCCCTCGGAGAAGTAATTTTGGAGTCGCGAGCGAATAAAAACCGAAACGAAACAATAACTTAAAGATTTTTGTACTATTATAGCGCAAGGAATATATATGCTTATATTATAAATGTTGTTATTATTTCCGTTTGTGACTCGACCACCCTTCCTGGACTTAGGACCAAATTGGGAATATTATTATTGGGGTATGTTGAGCGGCGCGATGGTTGTGCGAACTAAGGCATCAGTCTTCTTTATAAACGGGAGGTTACTTGTAGATCAAATAAATGATAAGGATGAAAAAGAGAAAATAAAAAAAAAACACAATATAATCAAACTTTATTTGTCCGTAGAGAAAAATCACAAAAGGGGATGTAGTTCCGAACGATCCGAAGCCAAGAGGAATTCTCTTCTGCATTGACCTGAGAGGAATATCCAACATAAAAAAAAGAAAGGACCACGCGAACGCACGCAAAAATCACAAAGAATGCGGGGGCGGGGGAGGGCGAAAAGTACAGTTTCTTGAACTTGCAGTTCGGTGTAGCCACTTGATGCAATCTCGCCACACGCTTCACACACTGTCCAACGTCGAATATCTACGTATCCGGGGCGGTGCGCTGAAGAGCTCCAGTCCAGGATGGCACGACGCTGTTCGCCTTCTCTCCGACAGTCGTGATGAGGGCCATTTTTTACGGTGAACCTTTCGATGAGAAGACAGCTTCACTGACTCCGGAATCTACTACCCGAAAATTTCGGACGCGATCCCCTTCCGCATGGGAACTGAGACGGCAGTCTGGGATATCGCGATTTCTTACGAGCAAAACTTTCACGCCGAAGCCCAAATCAGAAGTGACGTTGCGACGCTCACCGCGTCCTTACCGTCCCCGCTCGGCAGTATATGCTGGCGCGAGGGGAAAACGGTGGGCCAATCAGAGGCCTTGTAGGTCACGTGGACCTCGAGTGCACACCGGCCGGCGTATAGCCCATATAGCCTGGTTGGGGCACGGGTGAACTATACTTGATGCCATAGTTTCGGCTCCGCAGGAACGTCACGGTGCTTGGGGGCACATGTGCGATGAACGGCAAGGTCCGTTCCAACGTTTCGTTGCAGACCCCCCGGCTTGACTGGAGCTACGTCTCTGACAACGGTCGACGGTCACATCTTTCTAGATTACTGAAGGTCCAATGGTGACTAGTCTAAGGTGCACATCACTGCACTAACACAACAAGGGAGCACTAGGGCACTTTGTCCATATAGTGTTCTTAAAACAAATCTTGAGCCTTAAATGTTAATGTTTCTGGGTCGATGCCCAAGCTCACTTAACACTCGACTGTCCTCATAAAATGTACATATTAAAGGGACGCAACGGGACTTGGCACGCAGGCCATGTGCTGGGTGATAACCCACACAAACGTACATACTAAAACTAACGAATAAGTCTACGGCGCACAGTCCACTACGGGGTAATTTCCCCTTACAAACATAATGAAAATGTATGGCGTGTAGGTCAATACTGGGTATTCTTACCCACCCAAACTTATGACAGTCTAAACGTCACGCACGCCGGAAATAGGGCGATTCGCCCACACAACATATGGCACGCCGACCGCGAAGGGGTAGCTTACATACGCAACATACAAAGTAAATCACACGGTGCGCTGGCCGCTAGTGGGTAGTATACCCATACAGAAATAAGAACAAAGAAAAAGCATGTACGTCACGCATGCCGCTTACTTGTGGTTTACCCACACCAAAGAAAAACTAGAACGAAAAAAAAAGGATTCAACCAAACAGGTCCTCACAGCACGCTGACCGCTACCTGTGTTATAAGGAGGGCGCTATATGTGCTATAAGAAGGGGTATATTTAGGACTCGGGGCATTTAGGCTTCGATTTTACTCGGGCTGCGGGAGTTTTTGACAGGCAAAAGGAAGAAAGGGATCCTGGCGAGGGGATCTCGCCAGGGGAGCGGTGTATGTAGGGCACGGCGGTATGTAGGCCTCTATTGTAGTTAGGCTTCGGGGGGGGGGGGGGGGGGGGGTGGGGCCGCGGTTTTGGGGCGGCCGGGGGGGGGGAGGGGGGGGGGCAGGGGGGGGGGGGGGGGGGGGGGGGGGGGGGGGGGGGGGGGGGATAGGGAAGTGACGGAAGGGGATGAGGGAAGGGGGATCTACCGCGGCCGGGCGCATGGTTTTGGTCCAGACCTTCTGCCATGGGCAGCGATCCGACAGGTGTTCGGACGCGCCACACGTCCAGCAGCAGCAGATCCTACGCGTAACCGGTGTGGGGGTTTGGGTCTGGCTCGTTTGCTGCCGAGTAGGTGGCGGGGATGGGGAGGTAACCTGTTCGCGAGGCCCATGAGGGCCGGAATTTGAGGGGGTAGTTCTGAGGGGCGGTGGGTCCTCAGGGACATGAGGGAAGGAATCGTGCGGGAAGGGGACGCGTGAAGTTCCGTGTCCTTGCGAGGGCGGCCCACGCGACGCTTCGGATGGGCGCTCGGTACCGGTTCGACTATCGGGTTTTCACGACCGGTGTTAAGGGCGAAACCAAACTCATCGAGGTGCGCATCCCCGATGATCGTTAGCCACGAACGTGCTAATCATCGTCTTGAGGGTACGATTGATGCGCTCCACGGGGTTTGCTTGGGGGTGGTAGGGGGTAGTAGCGGTAAGGGTAATACCGAGTTGTCGCAGGTACGACTGAAACTGCGAACTCCCATAGTTTTTCGCATTATCTGATAAAAAGTAACGGGGGCAAACCCATCGATTAACGACGAGGGTATCGAGGGCGGTAATGAGGGCTGCGCTAGTGGCTGTAATTTCCACGAACTTCGTGAACTGTTCCATGCATACCACGACAAACCGGTTCTGACAAGCTGCTTGAGGGTAGTAGGTGGGAGGAATTTCATAATAGGGGCAATCTTATCGGGATCAGTCTTGAGCCCATCCCGATTCAGAACGAATCCGAGGTATTTCACCTCTTCGCGAAAGAATTCGCTCTTCTCGAGATTGAGCTCCAGACGGGCCTCTCTAAGGCGGGGTTCCAAATACTGGAAATGGTCCTCCTCATAGTCCGTAGCGACCTCCCGACATCCTCGTGGATTTCGCGCAAAAAGGGGGCTTCGATCCGCAAATAATTAGTGCCTATATAGGAGCGAGTTGCTCCGGAATCCAATAGGGCTCTAATTTGGGTACCATCGCCGCTAACATTCAGAAAGGGGCGAAGGTCAGTTACTACAATTGCCAAGGGCGGGGTTTGGCACTCTACGGACGAAATGGACTCGAAAATGGGTAACGGAACAGGGGGTTTACGCAACTTACTCAAAGGGGCAGGGGAGGACTGGTCTCCCCACTAGTAGTTTCGCGCACGGCGGCTAGCGCAAACAGGGCAGTTGTGGCTATCTCTGCCGGGATAGCCGCACACCCGACAAAAGTATCCCAATGGATGGGCACATTCTCGATAAAGGTGCCCCAACAGTTGAAGCACCGTACATTACTGATAGGGGGTGGTACCGGAGTTCCGGGACGGATACTCGGAGCTACTTCGGATAAGGGGGGAATACGATTATTCTCGCGAGGGAGCGGGGAGCTGTTCTGGGTCTATTTTGATTACGCGGGGCTCGCGGGGGTGATGCGGGACTTGCTTGTGGTCCATACTGACGTCCTGGAACACGAGGGGGTGAAGCCGATGCAAAGGGGGAGGAGGGGGTTAGTTATTGGTTTTAGAAAGGGTAGGCTCGAGATGAGGGGGAGCGGTAGCAGGAGTAGCAGTTGCCAGCGGCTCATTTGATTTCTTAACATTTGGGGAATACGCGAAAGCGGATAAAGCGAATTAGGAAGGGGGAGGGGGTGCGCTATAAATGTTTTCTTGATTGATATTGGTCTCAAGTTGCCTACAGATTTTCAGGAATTCCTGAAAACTTGAAATCAATTCCCGATCAATATATCGGGCGAGGCCAGGACGTAAGTTATGGACGCAGATATCAATCTGCTCCGCGATAGAAGGGGCGGGGGGGGGGGGGCGGATAATAGACTAAAAAGGCCGGGAAGGGCCACAATATAATTTTGGACGGGCTCGTCCGGTCCCTGTGTCCTCAATGCGATGTCCCTCTTTATGCTCGCCTCCAGATTGCGTTCCGAACGCTTCCCGTAAGAGACGCACAAAGCCGGCATAGGACGTTCAGCTGGATCGCTCGAAACGATACCAGCTGAGGGCAGGGCCGGTGAACGCTTCGGAGAGGGCACAAAGGATCTCATTCTGACCTAATTCCCGGCTTAAGCCGTACTCGAAAAGTTTGGTGAGGGAGTCCTCCGCGTCCTCACCCTCTTCGCCCAAGATCCGGGGGCCCTGTGACCGCCAATGGTCGATGGCGGGCCTAACCCATCGCATACTCGACTGGAATAGAGTTTTCTGGAAGGAGGGGTGATTCGCGAAATATTCGTAACCGCGTACTATCGCACGGGAGTTGGGGTGGGGACATGCTAAAGGTAAGGTCCCGGGGGAAATGTACGCTCGACGGGCACACTTGGGATCCATCTCCCGAAGTGGGAGGGGGCGCGACATTAGTGCGGGGGACAGGGGCGCGAAGCCGTGAAGAGGGTTCTTCGACGTAGGTGTCCTGTCCATACGGACTCGTACCAGACGCGGGGGGAATAAGGGTAGCGTATCTGAGGGAATACTCCTCATTAAACGAGAGGGGGTCGCGATAAAAATCTCGCGTCTGATCCGAGGGTATGACGCGGTCCTTAAATCGGATCGGGGGCATTCGAAGGGGAGGGCCGATACGATCAGCTGATACGAGAGGGGCGCGGTAGGGTGAGGGGCGAGGGATAGCACCTCGCCGATCGGAAAAACTGCTGGAAAGGTCGCGTACGATATTCCCGACAACCGGGTCGTTGACCGCCTCAGAAAGGGTGAAGGGGGGAGGGGGGGATCACCGCGATTGTCTATATATGGCGTAATATGCGATGCCGGATCAGCCTATCTCGCAAGGCGGAGAGCGATCCGGAAACGCTCAACTCTGAGCGGTCGCATATTGTGATTAATTCACAGGGTTCGCTAATCCTTTCGACCTCCGCACGAACGGCATTACACTGGGCCAGCGTTGCTACGCGTCGCGATGCTGAACGGGAAGGTGAAACGGTCGTACTCGATGTATGGGGTGGTAACTCGTGGTACTGGTCGTGACGGAGGAGGTTGTTGTAACGGTGGTTACCGTGAACGCCGGGTTCGGGATCGTGGGGTCCATTTTGTGCAAAAAAAAAAAAAAAAAAAAAAAAAACAAAAAAAAAAAAAAAAAAAATAAACACGGGGGAACAAAAACGAAAAAAGAAAAAAAAAAGAGAAACAAGAAGTATAAAAGTATGAAATAATTTTACACGAAATAATTTTACACGGAATAAATACGAAATAATAATTAAAATACGAACTCTTTCTAATCGCAATTCACTAAAAAAAATATAGGAAGAAATTTCCGAATTTCTTCCCCACCAGGGATGTCAATTTTGTAACCGTAGTCGCAATTCTCCCGTTTTCTAAGCGGGAGGTTATTCTTAGATCAAATAAATGATAAGGGTGAAAAAGAGAAAATTAAAAAAAAAAACACACAATATATTCAAACTTTATTTGTCCGTAGAGAAAAATCACAAAAGGGGGTGTAGGTCTGAACGATCCAACGCCAAGAGTAGTCTTGGCGAACTCCGAACGCTTGTAAAATGATCGGAGAGGAAAATCGAACACACAGAAAAATAAGATAGCGGGGACGGGGAGGGCGAAAAGTACAGTTTCTTTAACTTACAGTTCGGTATAGCCACTTGACGCAATCATACCACACGCTAGACACACACTGTCCAACGTCAAATATCTACGTATCCGGGGCGGTGCGCTGGAGAGCTCCAGTCCAGGATGGAACGAAGCTGTTCACCTTCTCTCCGAGAGTCGTGATGAGGGCCTTTTTTGACGGTGAACCTTTCGATGAGAAGGCTGCTTCGCTTACTCCGGAATCTACTTCCCGAAATTTTCGGACGCTCGCCGCGTCCTTACCGTCCCCGCTCGGCAGTATAGGCTGGCGCGAGGGGAAAACGGTGGGCCAATCAGAGGGCTCAGAGGTCACGTGGACCTCGAGTGCACACCGGCTGTCGTGTAGCCCGTGTAGCCCGGATGGGGCACGGGTAAACTATACTTGACGCTATAGTTTCGACTCCGCAGGAACGGCACGGTGCTTGGGGGACCCGTGCGATGAACGGCAGGTCCTATACGCAACTTTTAATTCCACAGAAAAATAATACGACCGATTGCACGTCACCCAGGCGCTGGCAGTCTGTGCGGGCTCAACTACTCTTGCTAACCGGCGTCACTGAGAAGTATTGGTCAGCAGTTGTATGTGACGGACATCGCTCTGGGATCGGCTGTACTTGGAATAGGTTTCCTGCAGTTTCCCTAGGCCATTGCACACATAAATGTGGGTATAGTGGGGGTGAAATAGTGGGGATGCTTCCAAAAAAAGTCCAGAGTAATCGCCTAGTTAAAAATGCCGTGTTTGGTCCATCTAGGACCAGACGGAAGGATCATAAAAGCGGGAAAAATGGGGAAAAAATGGGGGTTTGTAGGAGTTTCTGCAAGTCCTGTCCGCCGGTATCTCTTAAGAGCTGACTGAACGTGACATAAAAATTGCGCAGTCGGCAGGATCCATGGTCATAATGGGAAATTCTGATTAATTACTTGATATAAATTATTACAATTTAGTAAATGGTTAATAATTATTATTACATTAAGGTCATTTTCATTCGATAAAACTGTTAAACTATTTATCACCTTTAATTGTGCCTTACACTTTCCTTATGCAATAATGCACGTTTCTGCTTTCCCATGTTCGCGAATTTTAGTGAACTATTTTATTTTAACTTAAAAGAGGAATTTGTTAAGAATAGGCATACCCGTTTTTTTTTACACAAAGCTATATAGAAATGTTATGTATAAATCAATAAAATGAATAAGTAAGGTGAAATAGATAAAGTGAAATGAGTTAAATAGAAGTGAAATAAAATACAAGTTAATAAAAACCAATAAATAAGTGAACAAATTCATTAGAAGTCAAATGACATATAAAAATTTACAAGAAAATATATCAATGAATAAATGAAATGAATTGAAATAAATAAACGAATATAATAAATAATGGAAAGCAACGAAAAGTTTATCGTCAAAAATTCTGTGGTGGCAGGTGAGTGAAGCAGTAATAAATTTTCACGCTCCGCATAATTTGGAATATTTTGAATATTAATATTGGTTATTTTCCGCGAGCTGAACAAGATCTAACCCCAGCGCGGATCTCCAGCTCTTTTCACGTAAGTTATTGCACTTTTCGTTAATTTAAAAGCTGTAGAGCCGGATTTATTATAATATCAGTATTCATCTTTCGATATTATACCGAGTCATTTCGACGGGTTGTTTGTTGATTGTTGACGGCTACCGAATTCGACGGGTCGAGGACTCCGACGAAACAGTAACAACAACGGACCCCACTTCACAGATAGTCCTCTATACGATCTACAAGGAAGACAACGGTACTAGTTATAGAAATACGAGACGTATGCGTGAGTATGAGTGATAGGTTGAAGGAAAACAAAGATAACAAAGAAAACATACCGGTGATAAACAAGAGCGACGAGAGCCGAGTGGAAGGGAAAGGCGGGGAGGGACGTGCGTCAAAAGGAAAGAAGAGAAGGTAGGAGAGCAACAGAGTGCGGTGCCTAGTAAAATAGAAGTAAAGGCGAGAAGAGGGAGACCTACGAAGGTGGAACAACTTGGGAAGGAGAGAATGGAAGTGCTTCTAGCGGGAGCGTAACTTCGTGGATATCAAAACGAGAAAGAGAAAGCGGATCAGACGGTGGGAAAGAAGAAGATAAGAAGAGGCACGCGAACAAACGAACAAAAGAGGTAGAAATGGGTGACGGTAAAGGCGGTCTACAGAGGGAAGAAATGAAGGAAGTCGTGGAGAAATTCTTTAGGAAGATGAAGGAAGAACTGAGGAAAGACTTAATGAGTGACTTGAAAAGAGAATTAACTAAAGAGATACGGAGAGAAGTGAAAAATGAAGTGGAAAAGGAGGTAGAACAAATAAGAGTGGAAGAGAGAAAAGCCAGAATGAAAATAAGGAAGAATTGGAAGAGATGAAAAGAAAAGTGGAAGATTTGGAGAAGAAAAGACAAAAGAAGTGGAGGGGGGAATGTAAAAGAAGCAGTTGTGGGGTATTGAAAAAATTAGGCGGGTTAGATAAAGAAATAAAAATAAAAGAAGAATTTAAAATAGGAAAAAGAGATAATGAAAGTGTGTTGTTAGTAAAATTAAATATCTTAGAGGATAAAAGAGAAATGATGGTAAATAAGAAGAAATGGATAGGTACGAAGGTGTATGTAGATGATGATTTAACTAGGGAGGAAAGAGAAATACAAAAAGAGATTAGGATGTAGCCAAAGAGACCGAAAGAGAGAGGGAAGAAAGTAAAAGTGGGTTTCGGAAAAGCGTGGATGAGTGGGAAAGAGTTTGTGTGGAATGAATCAGCAAAATGTATGAATGAGAAAACTTTTTAAAGAATCATGCCCACAACAGAAAGAGATAGGAGCGGAGAAATAAAGTGAACGAAGAAGAAGTGAGTAGTCGAATCAATGGGGTTTTCTGGAATATTGCAAGGTTAAAAAGATAAAAGGAAGATTTCTAGGAATT
This sequence comes from Trichopria nigra, assembly GCA_030522945.1. Classification (NCBI taxonomy): domain Eukaryota; kingdom Metazoa; phylum Arthropoda; class Insecta; order Hymenoptera; family Diapriidae; genus Trichopria; species Trichopria nigra. Next base: position 9,474 of record JAPYZR010018611.1, read on the forward strand.
TCTGAAAAATTGCGACATGATCGGATTAACGGAGACATGGGTAGAAGCTTGGGGTAAATTAAAAGATAAAATGCCAGAAGGATGGAAGTGGAAATGTCAGCCAGCGAAGAGAGAAAAGAAAAAGGAAAGAGCGAGGGAGGGGGGGGATAATAACGGGGATAAGGAAAGAAAAAGAAGAAAGAGAGGTGAGAGATGAGGATGTAGAGGGGATTCAGCAGCGTGATATTATCATAGATATGGAAAGTTGGAAGGTTTGGAAAAATGAGTTATTTCTTTTGGTAAAATGTATAACTTTAGAAAATGTGTTTGGTGTTTATATATATTATATATTTAGTTTATATATATATATATATATATATTTTTTTTTTTTCAAATAAATATGTTTAGAATTTACATAATGAATAATAAATTATATCAGCTTGCAGTTCATAGTATGTGAATAGCAAGAAATTTGCAATTTACCGTGGTTAATTTACTGCCATGATAACTGCATTTGATATTGAATAAATAATATAAAATGTGTTTTTTTTTAAACGAGAAATGAATAATTAATGAAAAGAATATTATTAAGAATTGTCAAGTAATCCAATACAACCGTTATAGTAACCATGACTTAAAATGAAAACCAATATACAACGTATTCTGTACAGGTAAAATATTAATTGTTGAATTAAA
>JAPYZR010018691.1:0-10209 GCA_030522945.1 Trichopria nigra
ACCACACAATTGAACTTTAAAAATTTCAAAAAAAGCAATTTTTTTAAAAGTTTTTGGTGAAAATAAAAATGTGTCCAAGAATACCCCGATTTCCCCTAGGTTATAAAATTTACTAAATGTCATGTTCGATAGATTGTAAATAAATTGGAGAAATAAAAAAAAAAATGTCTGAGTGTATCTCCGAAGCTTTGAACTTGCATGCGCCATTCGTTACGAAGCGTGTCGTGCAGCGTGCCATTCCGTGGCTTGCGCCTGAATTACGTTCTAGAATTAAGGAACGCGACAAAATATTTCTTCGATCAAGACGAACACGAAACCCACGTCTTTTCCAACAATATAGAATCATGCGTCGCGAAAATAAAAATCTAATTAAAACAGCTAAAAATCGCTACTTAGCCGACTTCCTACTGCAGCAGTAGGACCATTGACTCAACATGAAGTACTCCACAGTCTGAACATATTTCAACTAAAATCTCGTGGTCTTAGTCCTGATTATCTGACACTAGAACATCTTAAGTCCACCTTTTCAGCCATTGCACCATTCTTAACAGCCATTTTCAATCTCTCGCTTGCATCCGGCAACTTCCCATCCATTTGGAAATTATCGTATATCATACCACTTAATAAAATCCCGAACCCCTTAAGCCCGTCAGACACCCGTCATTCAATCCCTTGTCTCTCATCAAATCACTAAATACCTTGAGAGAAACCGACTATTGCATCCTAAACAATGTGGCTTCCGCCGATTCCACAGCACTCAAACAGCTTTGTTACACCTCATGGATGATGTGCGATTGGGTACTGACCGTGAGTCAGTCACTATACTAGTTTTGTTCGATTTATCGAATGCCTTTGACTCTTTGAACCATTCTGTCATTTTAACTTGTCTCCGTGACATAGGCTTCGACGATTCATCATTGAGATGGGTACACTCATACCTGACCGGTCGTGCTCATGCCATAATTGGCCTAGATGGTGTAACCTCATATCCCGAGTATACATCTTCCGGTGTACCCCAAGGATAGAGTATCGGACCTATACTGTTTATTATAGTGATAAACACGTTATTTTCGAGACTTCGGTTCCGCCGCGACACTACCATCATCTTCGCTGACCACACCCAATTCTATCTGTCGCCCCGATAAGTCGCTTAAGCGAAACGATATGCAATATCAATAGTGATATGCACCGGAGCATGCACCGACAAAGTTAGTGCCTTTATAATTAAAAAATTAGATTGAGATGCAGAATCTAGAAGTGCGCGACACTCATGCCAACCACCTTCTCGATCCTTTATCTTAATTAAAGCAGTTGCTAATACTACACGTTTACTAGAACCTTCCGAACTGCAAGCGGCGATCGTATTCGAGGCGGAAATTTCGGAAAAATCCTCGGTGGAAACCTTGTCAGATTGCCCTTGTACAATCTCCAAATGCAATAGTGTATTATGTCGCTTATTACATCTTTTGCATCTGGAACTGCTGAGACAATCATAAGCGCGGTGACTCCCTTTTAGACAATTTAAACATAAATTCATTTTTCTCGTTTGCTTAATTCGACACTCTATTGAAAGCTTTAGGAAAGAAGGACAAGTGTCGATATTATAATGACCTTCACACAATCGACAGGCATTCGAATCCGTAACGAGTAATGTTTTGCACGGCTGGCGATAACGCGCTGTTTGGGCTTTCGTTACATTCGAATTACTTGTTTCGTGTGTCATTCCCTGCAGCATTTGACAGCGATTCGACAAAAATGAAAATATCTCCTTTAACGTTGGGATATCACTCGCGTATTTTGTTCCCATCCAATCACGCAATGTAACTGCGTCTAGTTTTGAGGAAATTATATGGACTAAAATCACATCCCACCCTTCTACTGGTAGTCCAAGTACCTTTAGGGACCGCGTATGTTTTTCAAAGGAACCATGCAATTGACGAATACCCATATAAGATTCATGAGAGAGACGGGGAATCTCGAATATAGCATTTAGATGGTTCTTTATTATTAAAAAATTATTTTGATATCGTTCTTGCAGCAAGTCCCAGGCAATACTATAATTTGCATCGGATGTCTCTAACGCTTTAATATGATCGGCAGCTTCGCCGGTTAAAGAAGAACGCAACTAATGGAACTTTTGGACTTTAGACAATGAGCCGTTGTTATGTATTAATGACGTAAAAGTGTCTCGAAAATTGAGCCATTGATCGTTGGCACCAGTAAATGTAGGGATACTAATAGTTGGCAATTTGATTTGAGTAACTGCATCTGGTTCAACGGCAGATGCAACGTTAATCGCTTGATTTGCGTTATTTTTTCATGTATAATTCTATTCGCACCAATTGCTTGAAAATAGGCACTCTCGAAACTAGCGACTTCGTCGGAAAGCTCATCATTTTCCGAAAGTTCCGTTATATTATATTCTAAAACGGCAATCTCATTTTTAATGTTAATAAACTCATCTAAACTATTTTCGATCTTATTTTTGCGCGCTTTCAGCTCCTCGATGTCCCCAATTTCGGCGTTAAATTGTCACAAAAATATCCTAAATCGGGTTAAACTAGATTTAAAACTTTTCCTTTTCTATTTTAAATCATCAATGGCCATTTCGGCAATAAAAATGCAATCAACCCCAAGACTTCAATCCGATAATACTACCGAAAGATAAAATGTTTGATAAAAGAAAGGAGTCAAATTAAAGGAACGCAAAAAAATTCTTCTGTTCCTTGGCTTCTGGTCCGTGAACCCCGTAGCAATACGTGCACAACAATTGCGACTTGAGCTTCATTTTCTTGATTTTTGCTTCAAAATTATAATTCGCTCTTGCACCAGTCTTGTCTCCACTGCAGGCAGCAAAAATCTCGTCTTATCAATCTTGGAAAAACGGCAACAATGGCTGCGCGTTATCCGCAAATGTAAAATCGGCTGACCGACCTTGTGTCTTCAATGAAGTTTGCTTGATCCCGATTTTCAACTTATGGAGAATCGTCTAATTTATGAAACTTGATTTACGGTATATAAAACGACACTTTACAGAGCTTGAAATTCCCGAACTAAATCCGAACTAAATCCGGCTCGAAGGACCATGTGGGATTATTTGCCTTATTAGCAAATATGGTTTTATGGCTATGTTTCAGCCGGCAATAATAAAAAAACTCGATTATAAAAAAATGATTGTATTTGTTTGTGCTCCGTAGTGCGTAACCGTTTACAAAGTATTCCGCGTGTCCGACGACCGCGTTCGTTAACTGTTTATACGATTCTGTATCGCACTAATAATGTCAACATAAGTATATTGATATAGTCACTACATTTATAATTAAATTTAACAATACTGGACACATGTAACCAGACATGCAGCCCAATCAACCAGTCAAGCAGACAGACAAGAGTATCAGCTGCCCCGCTTGCTACAGCTGAATCAACCAGCCACGAGGACAACCAACTCAACCCCTTTCAAGAGTTACCTGCAGGTCGACGCCTGAGAACTTCGCCTCCTCAATCAGTAAGTAAACGATATCAGCAATCTGTACCTTCATTTCTTTACTTCTCTGCTCACTCTCTTTTTCTCTCATTTTTTATCGCCTGACCTTATTAAGAGGGGCCCTGCTTCGATAGAAAATTTCTCTCTCTCTCTCTCTCTCTCTGTCCGACTGGTGAGTAGTGCGGACGTGCGTTTGCTCGCTCCTGTATTTTTCGTATTTTTCACACAAAATCCTACTCGCTGGAACGAGATTTTTATCCAGACGGTGCACTCAGCATAAACCTACTTCCTGCTTCAGTTTTTCTCAGTAATAATTCTGCATGCGGTCCACTGTGTGCCTATTAGACATTCGTGAAAAATTCTTTGAAAGTGGTTCTACCTTCTATATATGTCGCATTGTTGGAGTTCATTTGTTTTCCTTATAGCATAGCGTTCCAAGAACTACATTAGTTTCAACGAGTTTCGTTATTATTGTTAATGTAAACGAAGGCTCCCGCCAGGATCCAGGAGGTCGTCGAACGGTGTTTTGGTTTTTCGGGAAAGATCGAAGGATGGAACATGGAATGACAGTTTATATTTGGCAAGCATTAAGCGTGGTCGGCTGTGAGAGATTAGTTAGTTTTGAGATTCGTTGAGTTCAATTGTGTTGTAGTGTCCTCTCACGAGGACTTCGATGCGACACACACATATATATATATATATATATATATGCAAAACGCATATTTCAAATGTGGCAATATACCGTTAGTTCCAGGTCTTTTGCATAGTTCAAGGACCGTCCCGGACATTTTTCGGCAAAAAGTGTATAGTTCCAGGACCTATCTGTTACACAATGCAACATATATGTGGACAACACATGTGTGTTCCAGGCAGGTTTCTGACGGTTAGGTTAGGTTAGTTTTTAAGCGGGGGGGGTGTAAAGACCCCCGCTAGGCATGTTATGTCCACCCTCCCCCCTCTCCGCCCCCTGCGGGGGCGAAAACAGTATAGGGGGTTCCTCCTTGAACTATACGTTTTGCATATTTACATATGCATTTACATTTGCATGTTAGGAACGTATTTTATGAGGACTTTCTTTTATTTTATATATTTTATATATTTTTTATTATTATAACATTATATATATATATATGTGTGTGTGTGTGTGTATCTATACATAAATATATTTTCAAACGATCTATCCATCTACATCACATATTATTATTTCACTAAAAAATCAATTGTTCAACAACAAAGTAACATTGACCATAGCTTCCCTGACTTCATGAAGATGATTAATAAACGACATCGACAATTATTTTCTGCATAGGAATACATATATGTATGTGTGCGTACAAACAAATTTCTGATTCGCTGGACAGACTCAAAAACATTTCAATTAATATTATTGTTTAAGGAAAATTTTACGCAGAGGTCACGTAGACTCAAGTTATAAAACATCCGAATATTAATATTAAACAAGAAAGCTTCAACTCTTTATCATGTTACCTACAAATACTATAAAAAAAAACAATATATCAAAATAAGTGAAAATAATAGCTTAAATAAAATTTCAAAATTGTATATATTGTAATGTGGTAAAACGTTACGGCCGCGGTCTCGGGCGAGAGTCAATCCGTGGGGAAGTCTACAGCGTCAATAATAGGGGAGAATGTCGATCGTGGCGCTAGTTTTGAATGGCGCTGTAGTCCGCGTAATTTTTCAGGGCTGTTATCCGTTTATAAAATGGGGGGATTGCTGCGGTGGCTCTAATTTTTGAGGGTGCAGCTCTGAACCAGGGAGTCGCATTGCGTTATCATAAGGGGGACTGCTGTAGTGGCGCTAGTTTTTACGACGCAACAGCGGCCCAAGGGGTATCGCACTGAATCAATTTAGACTTTGTCTTGTCGGGAGGCTTTATCTGGGGGCGATAATATTCAATTATAGGGGGGACTGCTGTAGTGGCACTAATCTTTTAATATTAACGCATTGTCTTTTGAGTTGATTTTGTGGGAATTGCGCAATACGATTCGGTGCGGCGGGTATTTTGAGTTTTTGATTTGCTATTAAACACGTGAATTAGACTTTATCTTGCTGGGAGGCTTTATCCGAGGGCGATAATATTCACTTATTGGGGGACTACTGTAGTGGCGCTAATCTTTTGATATTATCGCAATGCGTTTTATGGAATTTTGATATTTTAGATTTTGCGTCTTTGAGAAATATTGTGTTTTGAAAAGAAGTGCGTTTTGGAAAATATTGCGTTTTGAGAAGTATTGCATATCGCGTTTGGAGAACTTTGCGTTCAAGGTTATGGCGTCTTAGAGTTAAGTGCCGTGCGGCTAGTAATAAGTTAGTTTAAGGAAAATTAGGTTAAGAAATTTACGTTAAGAAATTTAGGTTAAGAAATTTAGGTTAAGACTTTAGAATAGGTTAATTAGCTATGATAAGATAGATTTAAGTTCGGTACCGTAGGTTAAGAAAATTAGTTTTACTTTTTTGAAATGAAAACAAGTTACGGTCATATTAACGACTGTATTCTTGTTATTGTTATTGTCCATTGTTATTAATAACAGGCGGCTATAAAATCCAAGGCCGTTTATTCTACGAGAAAAATATAAGGATTATCGCGTTGTGTGCAGGGAATTCGTAGAAGTGTTGTGTTTACGAGTTCCCGGTTCACTAGCGAGTTCCTCGCAAAAGGTTACCGAGAATTCTGATTGTTTTTGAGGTTTTCGATAAATAAAGTCGTTCATTGTTTATTGATAAACATATCGAGGAACGATGGGTGTCGTGCATTAGGAGTGAGAGAGAGAAAGCGTCGATCGCGTGATAGCACTCGTACCAATGAGAGAGCTTCAATAATTCCCCGCACTCCGCGGCAGCGCCACAAAGAGGAGGCGTGCGCATGGCCGACGTCATCAGCTTCGGAAGAAGACGAAGAGGAAGACGCCCCGCACCGCCGGAAGAGCACGCCCCGAGAAGAGCCCTGTTCGTCAGAAGTCAGACGGAGAGTGATAGCTTCAGCGAGGAAGACATGCTAACAAGCACAAGAAATCGCCCCGAGTTGCACGACCGCTGCTGTATACGGTATCTCGAGGGCCGGTATCCCGCGGCCCCGGACAGAAGACGTCCTCATGGAGGTTGGACTTTGAAACAGCTGCGCTCGTGGGGATTGCGATTTAGCGGAGATGGGACTCCTACAGCGGAAGATTGCCTGGAAGACCTGCATGAGTGCATGGACTGCCTAGAACTAGAGGAGGCAGATGTACTCAATGTAATGCCTGGACTGTTTGAAGGTCCAGACAGAAGGTGGATCAAGGAAGGCCCCACCGTTCTGAGGACATGGAGAACCTTCGAACGACAATTCAAGAAGATGTTCGTCGAGGAGATTGACGACGACGATCTCCTACTGGGGATCCATAATCGCTTTCAGGGCCCCACGGAACCGATGAGGGAGTTCGTGGGGGAAGTTAGGCGCAAATACCGGGACATGAAGGAGCCCCCCACCGAGTGGCATCAGATTAAAACTATCAAGAGAAATCTGCGCCCCGACTGCCGCAAATCACCCGGAGTATCCCGATGTGAGACATACCGGGAATTATTAGAGATCGGACGAGAATTAGAAGAGTCCCGAAGATTAGTCCCCGCAATAGGCCCCGCAAGATACAGTCGCGAGCAGAAGAAGATCGAGCAACGTCAACCTCAGAATTCAAGCAGGAGGGCATCGTACGCTTCTTCCACAATGTCGCCCGGAAATGGCTCCGATAGAGGGAGCCGGGAAAACCGGAACCGCGGAAGGAATCCTCAGCGTCGTCAGAGAAGACAGAGGGAGGATTCGTACGTGGCGACGACAGTAACTGCTCCGACTACGCCACCGAGGTCTCTGGTGCCGACGGTATCGCCTAGGCCGATTCGAGAGGCCGGATCAACGAGAAGCAGGAACGAGCAATGGACTCGTGTTAACCACCTCGTTAAACCGCCTAGGAAGAGGAGACGAATGCCCCGGGTGAATCCACAGCCAAGGAGGGGGAAAGTACGTGAAGAGCCCCGCAGGCGAATATGTTACAATTGTGGCGGGACGGGCCATTTCGCGCGCGCGTGCCCGTAGCCCAGGCAATGTTTCGGATGTGGACGTTGGGGAACAATCCGGAGAGGATGTCCGAATTGTTCCGGAACCGATCAGAGTTACTCGGGAAATGTTTAGCGCGTCAGAAGCTACAACTTACCAGCTCAACCCGCTGATTCCGGAAACGAGGAGAGCGAGGGCGGTCGAGTCCTTCCATCCACGGAACCACCCCGCCAGATGGCCGGGAACGGACGGGCCATCGGATTGGAGGCGAAGATAAGGCGTTTCTTCGAGGAGAGCTGGGGTACGAGACACGCCACCGTACCTGCGCGTACGGATTAGGGCCCTGCAGTAGGGGCAGGAGCCCGGAAGAGAGTAGAGGTCACATGCCGCAGTTAAACGCCCTCCGTGACCTGGTACTTAAATTTAGCTTAACGTTAAGCAGGAGTGATATCCGGTTTAATGTCGGGAACTTTGTGTTGCGAAAGAAAATCACGTCCTGCCGTCGGTTGCGGAGAGATTCGCCGCGAAACTAGCGCCGCGTTACGAGGGCCCAGTCAAAGTCACTCGCGGGTTGTCCCCATTAGTATACGAGCTCGAAGGGGGAAGTGGCCGAGAAGTAATCAAGGTCCATGTGGCCGACCTGTCGCGTCAGATTGCACCTCGCGGGTCAGAAAGGACCCATTAATAATATGTCTCTGTTTCAGATGCGTCGAAGACTATTAAAAGGACGGCAAGGTATACGCCCCCCTATTTGGGGGAGTGGTTGCCACCCGGTGCGACAGGATCACGGAAGTTCGAGAGGAACTAATGATGGCGCAACAAGGATGATGGTTGTGAGATAAGTAGAGGGCCGTGGGTTCGAGTTGGAAAGGAGACACAGCGAGGGCTATAGCTGGGGAGGAGTGGTTTAGCTTAGCTCCCCCTCCGCAAGGGTCCAAGATGAGTTGAGTAACAATTCGAGAGATTGAGTTCGCGCTGGTGGGCCATCGCAGGAGTTTACATTGTGGGTTACACACGACGGAACTCCCCCGTAGTTCCGGCAAAGGAGGGGGGTTTGTAACGTTGCGTTACACTGCGATGTCGCCGCCGCCCAGATCTCAAGTTGGTAGCATTCATTTGGTATCATTTTTCGAGTTTCGTTATATTTTGGAGTTTTGAGTGACTCGGAAATAGCCCCGATCGCTGGGAGAACGGTAACGCGTGTGTATACCGCAATGAAGATTCCCTACCGGGTCGATGGCATGTAGCGGGGGACCAATGAGCGTATTCCGACCGGCAACCGCGAAGCGAGCGGATCGGGAGCGTCATTTAGTGTCGGACTCCTGTAGCGAGAGGAGCGAGACTTCGGGTCGGGCGCAATAGCGAGAGCGCGTTTTCCGATGTACGGTCTTGGCGTATAATTGAGAGGCCGACGTAGAATTCCGGCCGATAAAAGCGCGAGGTTTCGAAAAATGGGAGTCGAGATTCCAGGGCCTGTGATTGCCGCCCCAGCGAGAGAAATTGTAAGTGGCTTCATCCTTTTTGTAAGTTTGGTTTGTTTTCTTTCATTGTAATAAATACTACATTTGTTTCCTTGATAAATAAAGATCATTTTTTATGTGTATGTCCCAATCCCTCCGCCGTCATACGAAGTGAACGTATGTGTTACATGGTTTTCGAAGAGGCGAGATGGTCGTGCGTGCTTAGGCGTCAACTTACTGATCGTCGTGAAGGACCCGAGTTCGAATCCCCGTTTGGCAATGGTTTTTCGAATTTATGAAAATAAATATCGAAAATAAACATTGCTGGCGAAGGTACGAATTCGGGACCGCTGTCGACCTCGGTCGGGTTGCTGACGGTACCGACAGGGAGGAGCGCAAAGGGACTACCCAGGCGCTGAGGGGCTCAGAGTCAGGGACCCACAGGGGCTCAGATTCCGGGACCCACCTCTAGATAATAATAATAATAATAATAATAATACATGGTTTTCAGGCGCGGAAGGAGACGGAGTCGACCCCCTCTGGGGAAGCTCTTGCTCTCTGACGAGTGCGGGAACGGATACCTCGAGCTAGCCAGCTCGGGACGATTTCTCGGGTCGTCGAGAACCCCGAAGCGACCCGTGCACCTGGCGCAGCGTCATCGAGACGCCTAAGTCCATTTGTTGGGACGGTGCGCGGAGCGTCGCAGACGGTGCGACCAAAGTCGGAAAAATACGTGTTAGTTTGTGCAAGAAAGAAAGATAACTAACCACGTTAAACTTTTATTAAATTGCGGCATTGTACAGCGCGCATGTACTTTGGGCGATAACTGTATGGAGACTAACGCTCACGGACGACGACTCGTCGACCACCGATCGCGCGGTCTCTCGCCGCTCGCTTTCTCACTCACACTCACTCTCGCTCTTTGCGTTCAGGACGATGTGTGGACACACGGATTTTTCGGTGCTCTTGGGTTTTGTGCAATTAAACTAATTAAAATATTCTTTTTCACGTATGAAAACATCACCAACATCCGGCTAAGCAACGGCTCTTCCTTTATGCGTAAGTCATATAATTTTTAACTATCCTAAGAGCCGTTTTTGCCGGATTTAAATCTTCGAGCAAGAAAACGTCTTCACGACAGTTATTGGACGCATGCGTACTCGGTCTTCTGTGGGTCATTCAACCATCATATAAACAAATTGATTGTTTACCGG
>JAPYZR010018711.1:0-11150 GCA_030522945.1 Trichopria nigra
ATAATAAAAATAAAAATATAAAAATGGCATTTATTTATATATATTCGATAGCCGCATCTTATGATATTCATTTTTTGAAACTTCCTAAAGATGAAGAAAGTCCTATAACAATCTAAATGTCAGTGGATTTTCAAAAGATTACTCCATTTCGAGCACGGGTATTATAATACCGACCGCGGAATCTGCAGTACCCACCCACCTGCTGCCAAAACGCCTCTTGCGCTCTCTCTTTGCATCTTTAGGATCTTTAGTACGTACTTAACCTAAAAAACAGGTTGTAACAATCGAATCTATTGAAACGTTGTATATATAAACGTAAATGCAACAATATATGCATACATATATGTACGAGCCGTACGAGCCATCCAAAGTACATGTAAACATGCGTGCATAGTTGTCATAATTTTATATATGTGTGTATAGATAGACGATAATCGCTATTATAAAGTATATAGCTATCAATAACACACTAAAAAATTTGAGAAACAATTTTAGTGTAAAATTAATTTTCAGAGTTTAAAAAAAGGATGCCGGTGAAAAAAAAATTGAAAAAGAAGAAAATATAAGTAGGCAACATAAGAATTTAATTTCTTTTGAATAATGTGAAAGTTCTGTTCATGTTCTTTATATATTACTGTCATGAGACCATTTAAAATTCATCTTATATTTTATACAAGACTGCGAAGCACAGTAATATGTTCAACGATTTTTTGTTTGTATACGTTTATTATAATTGGAAATTTATTATATTCAGTTTTATAAACAACTGTATGTGCTGACATTTTTCAAATTAAATATAAATAATTTTTTTCACCCTTCATAATACGAGCCTTTAATATAAGTGATATGACTGATTAAGTTATAAAATAATTTTAATTAATACAATATATACTTACTTTACTACAGGTGTCTATTGATAGTATTATTATGAAACGTGAAATTTAGTAACAAAATTTATTTTTATTAAAATGGAGCAACAAATACACTTACTTCCAATGAACCAAAGACAAGGCCTCATGCATAAATATGCTTATATTACTTTTGTAGTCATCCTTTATTGGTAGGTGTTTTTATTTTTCATTTTTGCAATTTCATTTGTACTATATTGCAGCTATAAGGCAAAGAATTATGATTTTTCTCCCTGATAAATGTTTTTATGTTTGATCCACAGGTTAGTTTCAATTTCGATGGTCTTTATAAATAAGGATTTGTTGTCCAATTACAATTTAAATGCGCCTATTTTCATTACTTGGTTCCAAAGCATAGTAAGCGTTGCTATTTGTTTGATCCTAAAGGGTCTCTCAAAAGTTAATCCTAATCAATATAAGTTTCCGGAAGGAAATCCAATGACAGTTGAAACAATTAAAAAGGTAATTGTGTACATTATTAGTGTAATAATTTAAATATATGTCAGTACACTCGTAATGGTTAAAAAATAGTCCTGTCTATCTCCATTCCAATCCCTTTAGGGTTTCATGCATGTACCCTAAATAATCCTAAAAAATATATTCCAATATATAACTCAGCTTCTTAGCAATACAACATTCTACATCGATATTTGTTTTTTAAATTAACATATTTTTAATTAGATTCTACCGCTATCGATTCTGTTCACTGCAATGATTGTTGGTAACAATCTATGTTTAAAGTATGTCAACATATCATTTTACTATATTGGTCGATCACTGACAACTGTATTTAATGTTATATTTACGTACATTATTTTAGGTAAGCATTACTAGCATTGTTCATACTGTATCATACTGTCAGATAAAACCAAAATTATGTTATTTCATATAAATATTTATTTTCAGGTGAGAAAACGTCAGCAGGTACAATCACATGCTGTCTTGTGATAATTTTCGGATTTTGGCTCGGTGTTGATCAAGAGAATACAGCTGGTTCACTGTCATTGGTTGGAACTTTGTTTGGTGTTTTTGCATCTCTTGCGGTTTCTCTCTACTCCATTTACACAAAGAAAGCTCTTCCCTATGTTCGACAACAAATTTGGCTTCTTTCTTATTACAATAATGTTTACAGTGTCTTTTTGTTCCTTCCATTAATGTTATTCAATGGAGAATATGAAAATATCACTAATTTTGACAAGATCAGCAATTCGTATTTTTGGTTTACAATGGTATTTAGTGGAATCTGTGGATTTGCCATAGGATACGTGACCATGTTGCAAATACAAGTAACAACACCACTTACTCATAATATTAGTGGAACAGCGAAAGCTTGTGTACAGACAATTCTTGCCACAAATTGGAACAAAGAGCAAAAATCGTGGCTTTGGTGGCTTGGAAACTTTATTGTATTAGGTGGAAGTGCAGCTTATGCAAGGATTAAGCAGCTTTGTTTAGAGAAAAAACATATGAGCTATCGGGGTCTTGGTAGTTCATGAGTGTACATTTTTTTATTTTATAACTGAAACAGAATATCTGAGAATTTGATGTAAATGTACAATCCTCTATGAAAGAAGTATACATCTCATTAAAAAGTTCAGAGATTCGGTTGAAGGAAAAAAATTTATTGAAAGACGACTGTTTTAGTATTATATTATATTATAAAACTAATTGTAAAATATGATAATAAATAATGTATAAAACTTACAAACTAAATACGTACATTAATGGACGGAATTATCTGTCTATCTTAACAAATGCACCAGTGTAAAATATTACGTTAATTCGTATGAAATTATCATTAACTTTAAAACCTCGAGGCCAAACCTCCACCTCGACTATCGGAGTGACTACTGATTAAATTCTTGCGTTTGATAATGGCATTCAAACTTTTTGGTATAAGGTTGGCATTTATTTTTGAAAGAGGAATTTTCATAATTTGAAGTTGTGTGCTCAGTATTGGATCTACCGCATGTCGGTTATCATTTTCGAAAGCTAACCCATCGTGAAGGAGGTAATACCTTAAAAAATAATTATAAATTATTTCAGTATATATAATCAATTAATATAGTTGATATTAAATTATATTATACCTGCCAGGTATATAAACACAATTCCACCTAACTTATTCTTCATTTGCTCAAATCTTTTTAATCAAAGACTACAATCAAATTGAAACTAGATGGCACAAAGATTACAATTGAACTAATAAAAATGTTTAATTTTAGCATGCTAATCGATACAATTTTTACAAAATTGTCTTGGCCAAGTCACACTAATTCGAGTCATTCAAACGTAATAAAATATAAATATCTATATTCTTACCTTGGATTTTCTATTGAAGAAGACATATTCATTGATCGTATAAGAAGATTATAAAGCAACTGTCCTACAAGTATCGGCTCATCCGTGCCGAATGTACCTCTTAAACCACATATTGCAGTTTCGTCATAAAAAATAATGGGTGTCAATGATGACAAATTACTGTTTTTATCAGCATTGTCCAAGAAAAATCCAGCATTAGTTGCATGAGCTAAGTGCAAAGGTGTACTTCGACCTCTACAAGTAAAAGTAAAAACTACATATTCTGGTGTTACAATATTAAATTTTCTGTTCTACATCGTAAAATACTTACGTTACAATGGATACAAATATATCTTGTGAATCTACAGCAGAAATACTAGTATATTTTTCAGCCGCATTCGCTTCTTTGCTCGCCTGTACAAGAGCTTTAGCAACAAGGACTTGTGACTCAATGGCCGATGTGTTTTGCTTAGAAATAGATAATTTTTCCAAAGCATCAATAACTTTTTCAACTCCATTTACGTCTGCTGGATAATAAATGGTATAATGAGAAAGACTCGACTTCATTGCAGGTTTTGCTTCTGGTTGATATTCAGACAATTGATGAAGAGAATATGCATCTTTAAAGATCTTGACAGATAGTGTTCCATTGTAAAATGCTACAACAAAACATCCAGTTACGTTTATAAGTAATTAAATTTCAAATATTTCTAGACGATAGGTTCTTATTGTATATTCCCTTATGCAGATATTGAAAGAAAGTGGCCCTAAAGTATTTTAAAATCATACCAAAAATATTCTTTTTTTTTTTTTTTTTTTTTTTTTTTTTTTTTTTTTTTTTTTTTTTTTTTTTTTTTTTTTTTTTTTTTTTTTTTTTTTTTTTTTTTTTTTTTTATATAAAATTCTTGGTAAAATGTAATTAAAGTCCAATAAAATCCACATTATATATTATCTTTAGTAATATTTAGAATTTTATAGAATCCATGTATAGAATTTTATAAAAGAAACAATCATTAACCTTTGCTTCCAGAACGAGCAACTTCATCTAAAGTCTCTGCAAGATGTGGTAAACGGAATATTTGACCAGCATTGATTTCACTTTCAAATATTTTAGATTCTTCATTTTTTGTAACTTCATAAGCAAGATCGTGAGATACTTCAAATCCATCTCGAGCTATTTTTGCGGCTGGTTCAACTACTTCACTCCAAGACAATTTTCCATTTTGTTTCTGAGCCAATTCTAAGCCTCCAAGCAAAGAAGGTATTCTGAATGTTAAATCTAAAATTGTCAATATTAATTTTATATTTTGACATATTTTTCATTAGTCTATAACCCACACAACACAATCCGTCCCGGGAAGTCCTCAGGAACTTCTCAGGACATCACGGGACGGATTGTATTGTGTGTGAATAGACAATATATATAATATGAATATTTAAGAAAAAATAACCTGTATCGATTCCAGTAGCAAAATCAATGACTGTGGGTACAGATTGAATCTTATGATTGTATATCATCATATAACCACCTCTGCAATATAATTTAGTTTAATTCAAAATAAAATAATGAATTAAAGTTTTAAATGAGAACGAATAGATTAACAAAAACCCTACGATCCAAGGCCTGTTTTATGGGGTGCAATCACCGCCATACAGAGTGTAGCAGCTACTGCGGCATCGACTGCATTCCCTCCTTTTCTAAGTATCCTAGTTCCAATCTGAGAACAATTCCTATAGTCGTCGGTAGCAACAGCGCCATGGTCATTTGATCTTGACTATAAATTGGTTGAATATAAGTTAAATTTTTTTGTTAAATATCTGTGATTATCAGGTTTATAAACATACTTGGATTATATTTACCTGAGCTGCATTGTTGTCGTAAACCAATTGAAGAACGAGAGCAGCGGTAATAACCAACGTAAGAAGACCGAAGCAACACACGATAAATTTGAAGCCGCACCAGTCTCCGGTTGTACATTTCTGTCTTTCCTTTGTAAGTGGACATTCTTCCGTTGGAGGCTCTGCAAATTTTATAAAAATTTAAAAGTTCATAAAGGTATTTTCTTATAGTTTTGAGACATTTTTAAATTCGTTTAATTGATTAATAAGTTTACAAGTTACAAATTAATCAACATAGAGTGATTAAATATCTTTACATGCAAACATTATTAGTATACTTACTCAAATATAATATTCATATTATTTACAGTTAGCTTTTACTATATAGTAAAATTTTTATAAAGTCATTTGTGTTTGCCTATGTATTTATTGCGAATGATAAATATATATGTAGCAATGTTCGTGAAAAACAATATTTTAAGTAATATTGCGGAAATGTGCGCGGACACGTCAAAAACAGCCGTGAAGTGTCAAATTGCCCATCGCGCTTCCGGACATAGAAGATAGGAGGCGCTACCGTTTCATTTGAATAAGGAGAAATTTCAAGTACAAAATACATATAACATTTACTAAAATCGAAAAATAAACATTAAGAATAAGCTAAACACAACAAAATCTTTAAAATTTAGACCGCAATAAGTATACAGAATACTATACAATATACATTATTTTCAAAAAGACCAATTGTGAAGACGCATTCACTTTCATAATTGCGGAAAATGCCTCCAGTGTCGTCATCGACTTTGATGCGGTTAGTTTTTATCTTTTTTTGGATATTGCCTTCTATACATATGAATCGCGTGGAGATTCGAAAAATCTGTAGACTTTATAAACATTTTCTAAAGGTGCGAAAATGTGATACATATTAGAGATACATATTGTATGTATTAGATAAAGATGGATTGTGTAGGGGTAGGTGGTATAGGGTTGGACAAACACAACAATATGGCCGTCACATGAAAACGGTACCGTTTTCCACATTGGTGAACGTGGAACAAAGCGCACCGATCTTATATCCCTCTCTTACACTCTATTATTATCACACACACATATATATACATAAATATATATATATAGTTTCTGGCCAATGAAAAACAAATGCTTTAAAACTTTTGTCGTGACGATAAGCGAATTTTTATACGCGCTGATCGGACTGCCGGAGGCTAGAGCAAAGTGGAAATTGTCGTAGGCGACGAAGCGCGGAAACACGCGCGGTGAACCGAAAGTCTGCAGATGTTCGACTTTTACAAACCATCTTGAGGTACATAACAATAAAAATTATGCCCTCTACCATTCAGAGCTCTATTACGTATATATCAATTATGTATTGTTCATGTCGGAAGCAATAAGTATAACGGGTATACATAACGTGGTCGTTGTTAAAGGTCTATTACGTGATATTGGCGAGGTAATCGCGTCATATTAATGCCGTCTTGGAATTCCTCCAATTTATTTATTTTCTGTAAATCTCCTTTATCCTTCCATAATTGTCATGCATTTCCGTTCTTTTTTTTTAATTGTCAAACGTAATAACATTCGGTTACTCCATTTATGATAAACGTTACATTGTGTGATCTTCAAGGTTTTCCAATAAATTTGTTGCAGTCCTATGAACAAAGAATCTAGAATGGAATATTCTTGTTAGTTGCAGATTCTAAATTTCCAACAAGTCTATATCACTTAGTCGGCACAATGGAAAGCGAGGATGCCATTGTCAAAGATCAGGAGCATCCTGTGGACCTGATAGGTGACGAAGGACTTCGTCATCGAATTCCCTGGAGTGATCGTGCTTCTCTTGGAAATGAGATCAGACTGCATGATGTGGAAGAATTTGAGGACGATGTATCGAGTTGCCTTGCCGAGGAAGAAGATGGAGTTGGATGCCCATTGCCATCGACTCCTGAAGATGATCGTCTTCTGGATTGTGAGGTGAGAGTCTGAAATTAATAATTGACTAATCCAATTTATAAATATAATTAAAAATAAAATTAGATATTTATCATACATTTTGCACTTTAGTACACTTTTTGACATAAAAGTGATTCAATTGTTAAAGTAAGTTGTTCCAAAGTAAAAATTGGATCAAATCTCATCTTAGAATAGACGTAAATAATTTTGATTCAATAACCATATTATTGAAGATTAATCAGTTTGATTAATAAGAGTTATCAGTTTTTTTTTGTGCCTCGACTTAAAAATAAATTTTAAATAAATTGCTGCTCGTTACACCGATGTACTGGTGTGGGGCCAATTAGCCGCATTGAAGGGCAGAAAGGGCCGTAATATAAAAAAAAAAAAAAAAAAAAAAAAAATTGCTGAAAAACAAAAATTGAAATAAAAATAAATAAAAATAAAATTATTTACAAGGTATTGATGAAAAGATATAACAGAATAATTTAAAAAGCATAATCATGGTAGATAAATTACAAAATTACGATAAAACAAAATTACAATTTGATTGAAATTGATAAATATTTAAATATTTCAAAGATAAAATTTAAATCATTGAATTTTAGATGACCGAAGTTTTGAAAGCTGGTGTATTGAGTGATGAAATTGACTTAGGAGCTCTTGCCCACAATGCAGCGGAACAAGCCGAAGAATTTGTTCGAAAAGTAAGAATTATTTATTCAATGATTTTTAAATCGACTTTTAAGATTGTAATGTTTACATTAAATAAATGTAATTTTTTGTAGGTCCTGGAAGCATCTTGGAATCAATGTCATTTCAGAAATTTACCACGATGGTTGCAAGACAATGACTTTTTACATGCGGGCCATCGACCACCGTTACCATCTTTTTATGCATGTTTCAAAAGTATTTTTCGAATTCATACAGAAACTGGCAATATCTGGACTCATCTTTTAGGTAAATATTATTCAATATAATGAATACTGTTTTCCTAGAAATAAACTTTTCAAGAAAAAGTATACAATTAACGTTCTAATAAACATGTTTTTTTCAGGATGTGTAGCCTTTATTGGTATTGCAGTTTTCTTCCTGATAAGAGCTCACTTTCCACTGCAAGACAAGTTGATGTTCGGTTTTTTCTTTATCGGAGCAATCATGTGTTTAGGCCTCTCGTTTGCCTTCCACACTCTTCATTGTCATAGTGAATGTGTAGGAAAGCTTTTTTCGAAATTAGATTACTGCGGCATTGCAATGCTTATTATGGGCAGTTTTGTACCATGGTTGTACTATGGATTTTACTGTGATTACCAACCAAAACTTATTTACTTAATAATTGTCGTGGTACTGGGTATCACTAGTATTGTCGTGTCACTCTGGGAAAGATTCGGTGATCCAAATTACAGGCCTCTTCGAGCCGGAGTTTTCATGGGCTTTGGTCTCAGTGGGGTAAGCAGTTTTTATTTTCGATATTCCAATCAGTCCTTCATGACCTTAAGTTATTAAGTACTACAATGATCCTCAATTCATATAATGACCAACGCATACATGCATTTCCAGATAATACCTGCATTTCACTACTCCATTGCACAAGGTTGGCTGAAGGCAGTTAGCGAAGCTTCAATGGGTTGGTTGATTTTAATGGGATTTTTGTATATATTAGGAGCTATGTTCTATGCCTTGCGCGTTCCTGAAAGATTTTTTCCTGGAAAATTCGATATATGGGTAAGTGATGACCTTCAAAATTTGTAGTAATAATAATAATAATAGAATTCATTCGATTTAAATTATAAAAATTTTATCATTGTATCTCAAGAACGTTTTTGACCTTATATGAAATGCCACACTATCTATATTAGAAACGATAAGATAACCCCACGGGGCAAATGATACGTCCGTCATTAATTCATTTAAATTTTAGTTCCAGAGTCATCAAATCTTCCACGTCCTGGTAATCGCAGCAGCTGTAGTGCATTACCATGGTATAACTGAAATGGCAATGTACCGTATGACAATTGGCGACTGTGCGAATCCTATGCAGATTGGAGCTTCCTAAA
The DNA here is from genome assembly GCA_030522945.1 of Trichopria nigra. Lineage (NCBI taxonomy): Eukaryota > Metazoa > Arthropoda > Insecta > Hymenoptera > Diapriidae > Trichopria > Trichopria nigra. Next base: position 9,074 of record JAPYZR010018711.1, read on the forward strand.
TAATTTATATTATTCCCATCTCTTGAACTGTACGCCTTTGTATGGCCCTTTTACTTCTACTCAGGCGGGTGTGAATCGTAAAAGTGATATATACATATATAAATATATATATATATATATACATATATATATTTCCATAAATCGAAGTACGACGCATACATGGTACACGTGTACATTGATGATTTTCCAAATTTTCAAAGGACATGCTTCGTAACGTATACGGATCGTGAATAAGGTTTAAGTCGTGTTAAATTTAGGCCATAATTGCGATTATAGTTTTTCACCTTCTTTCCTTTTATTCGGTTTGAATGTAAGAATACCACTATCATCAAGGGACTATTAATTAGTAGAATCAATTATTATTTTTAGATGTTTAGAAAGATTTTTGTTGTCAAAGGATTAAACGCTGTAGTTCAAAAATGTAAGATCATATGTTTATAAGATTAATTTTTAAATGCATAATTTCAAAAAAGTAGCAGGAAATTCGAAATGCGAGGGTTCTATTTTATATTTTCTTAAAATGACACATTTAAACGTGCAAATTTTCATGAATAATTTTTATATAATATAAACTTATTAAAGTATAAACTGTAGACGGTTCAATGGAATTTTTTATTTTTTAGTTGTGAGATCATTTGGCTAACAGAACGTACAGGTCTTCTATTCTTGAACGATACTGGGAAAGAAATTTGTCCCAATGTAAATAATAAAAATTTTTGTTTTTCTTATAGTTAGCAAATTTTTCATTCTCATAATTTAGTTAATGGAATGCGTACCGGGCTATATGATTAGCAAGTATTGAATGAATTATCATTTCAATGATAAGGCTACGGAAGCAAAACCTTACAACTCTGACATTACATTGATAGGACATCTTTAATTTAGGTTTCTCGTTCATTACTTAAATTGCGATTATTGATGTTGTTATTTATCAGTTTAAAGAGCAAGTTTTATTGCAATTCTTAATTATTAGTAGATTTATTATTATTATTATATTCATAGTTTCATTTTTTGTTGAAAATACAGAAACATTGTTTACGGACGAGTATACTATCACAATGGTGAGCATAATTCAGGTCAGAACCGAAGGAATATTACATTACCAAAAATTTGTTTTGATAAAATTTAACAAACTTTTCTGAGATAAAATATCGATTAAAGACAACATTTAGAAAAAGTGCATAGCGAACGCATCAGTGTTGCGACTTGTAAAGAAGAATACAATCAAACGTTGTAAATGCGTAAAAAATTTTGGTGCCCTGGTGGCTCTTGTTTTTCATTGCGAAAAATTTCTATTCTATTAGACTGTATTATTGACTCTCGGAACAAAACGAGAAGTAGTACAATTAATATTTAGCCTTTGTATAATTTCTACAAGTTTGTATATCAACAATACGGCTATTTATTGTATTATCTCGCTGCACGTTTCGATTAGTCTTGCGCGCTCCGTTCCTGTCTTTACAAAGAAGACAATGAAAATGTTTCAAGACAGATGATTGCAACATTCTATCACCGAGGAGTTCGATGTTTCTTATAATATATGCTGTTAATCTTTTTACACGAATAAAATGAAATGTTGTTAAATATTTAACTTCGTCTCTTTTTAATATTTCCCAAATCGATTAAGAGTATAGTTATTATTATATATATACGATGTATTATAAGTTACTCACAGTTTTAGGGAAGCCAAAACCGGTTATAACTTATCGCATTGAATCTTGGCAGATTGTCAACCAGTGGACATTTTTTCAACTATAAAATATAAGATAAATTTTCATGTATTGATTTAGAAAATGGAGTGAAATTTTGGAGTGAAATTTTACTCTATTTTGGAGTAATTCGGAGAATTTACGCTCCAGAAATAGTGAAAATTTACACTTTTAAAAAAGTAGCTCAATTTCTGCCCTTTATAGAGAGTAGAATTTCCATCCACGAAATTTAGTTTCAATAAAAATAGAAAACTTGGCTTCTGAAGATGATAAATGCAATAATTCCTTATCGGTTTCGAACGTTTCAAAGTGGGGGTAATGGGAGGGATAGACAACCAAAATAGTGTTATGAATATGGTATAAAAGTG
>JAPYZR010018724.1:0-12671 GCA_030522945.1 Trichopria nigra
GAAAACATAAAATGAAAAATGCCTATTGGTCTACTGATGAATTGATGAATCAATTCCCTGCAGTAGAGATATAGTCCAAGAGAGTTATGCTACACGCTTAATGGCCAGATGGCCTACTTGACTGGGTTAAATCATGCTAGACGCTATAAACGAAGAAAAACGAGATTAATTTTATCAAGGATATGTGTCGATATTTGTGCTTATCTAACCACCTTCAGATGCTGCAACGCCCACTCTATTTCCGACTCTTTTCCCGGTTGAAAATCAAGTTATGATATATGATCACCATTCTAGCACTTTATACGCCATTTATTTTCATCAATTTAAGGCGAATATAAAAATTCAAAATATCGATTCAATTAATATCCTAGTTTCAAGCATTTTCCCAATATAAAAAATTCACCATTTTGTTTTAATCAAAATCCACTAATGTACTGAATTTAATTATTACAATGAAATATAATAATTTTTTAATTCATTGGCCGATCACCATTCAAACACGGCATTTAAATAACGAGGCAATCTCTGTCTCCCAACTCTCAACTTTTAGAACCACCCGAAGCCATTTCCTCAGTTGCGTCTCCATGCAACAGACTTCGTTTCCTCTGTATCTACATTCGTGAGGGCAATGACATAGGGAATCTGCAGAAAACCTATGCCGAGTATAGCCGATCCCAGGGCAATTTATGTAGTGTCATTGTTGACCAATACTCCACAGCGATGAGGGGCAGTATTCAGAGCCAAGAGTGGTTGACCCCGCACAGACTGCGAACGGATGAGTGAAGCTCTCGTCATTTTAAAAGTGTCTTTATTACTTTTTCTTTATTCTTCGAAGATATAAACACTTTACAATTTGTTCAATCAAGAGAACAATATGCAGAAGTCAAGGTCGAAAATGTCAGCAAAAAGTTTTTTAACGCATCATTTTAAATCATTTTAAACCTTTAGTGCTTTACTCCACTTTGAAAATGTATTGATATAATTGTACTTATCCTGATTATTATTACAGTTTCCTCAAAATCCATTATATCGATTGTTACAACACGGAAAAGAAAATACCATGTAGAACCGTGTTCAACATGACGATGCTAGATGGCGTCACTGGGTCGTTCAAGAATCAAATATATCTCTCTTAACTGAATAAATAAAAACAAGAAAATGATGATTGTCCCAAATATAAGCATAAAAAAGCCTTTACGATTCTAATGGAACTCTAGAAATTGATATTATTGAAGAACAGTCTGAAAAAGAGTTTGGTTAAAAAAGTTTATAATACGTTGAAAAATACAATAAAAAAATGTTAAATGACCGATTGCAGTTCAAAATCAAATAGTGAAATGTCGGAATACATATTCATTAACGTTTTCTTCTGCACACGGTATGACACCATTTCGCGCCGTAATGAAGAATGACGTTAACTCTATATCGGCACGTTAGCGTTCCTGCAATATTTTTAAAGGGAATAAAGGAATAAAAAGTCCCATTATCCGTTCTACGAACGCTTTGAATTTATCAACCTATAAATTGAACGCCCCTTACATAGTACATAATACATAGATGAATTTTTGTCGGCATTTCGATTAATTATATTCAAATTGTTTGCGTAAGTTTGCGAGACCTGAACTTTAGTAAAGTCATAATTTTAAGAAATGATGTCTTTAGAAATGCTAATTTCAATTTACCTACGTAAATCGTTTCAAATGAGATTCAAGTTTATTTTCTGCAAGATTAAACAAACCATTTTTAACATCTCTGTTAAAGAGTTGAAATAAAATGAGTTAAGCTTTATATGACATATATACGTTCAATATAAAAGTGAAGAATCATCTAAACATAATTATGTATACAATATTCATGTTAATGCATGCGTTGTCATGTATAAATTATATATAATTGTACAAAAATTAAATACTGATATATACATATACTTGCATATATATAGATATGATAATATATATGGGTTTATGTCTTTGGATAAGGCGTCATTATTATATACATCAATTTAAATATCTCAAGTCTATTTACAACAAAAATCAATTACAAATTTAGTTACTTCCCTTTTAGATGTACAACAAATTATTTAGTTTAATATTGTAAATATAGGTGGAGAAATTACTAAAGTTCCGCTATGTATTCTATGAAAATCTCCGGTGACTATGTCAGTAGTAGTGGGCGCTGTAGAAACTGATGAGAGAATTAAGCGATATTGCCATAGTAATTGTGCTTAAAATTCACTTCGACATGGTCGTTAATGTTCCAGCGGTAAAAGTGCAAACGCAATATTGTCAATTTTCTGATTATTGCAGCAATACCTCTTTTATTATTTTTGCTTGAAATGCGAATAATCAATAACATTTAACAAACATATTATTTTTAATGGCCTCAGCAGTATTCGTGGAGTCGGAAAAAATTAGCATTGAGATTAATTGAATGTCATTAACCATTTTCAAAGGAGGTAATTGCAGAACATATAATGGTTGCGCGACTTCTTAATGAATTATTACTGCAGGATATTGCGTTTGTTGTCCTAAGAATCGACTAATGTATTAGCTCCCGTTTTAATTAATTTTACTCTTTCCGCGTAGCGAATTAGGAAATAACATTACACTTGGTGAGTTTGACAATTACCGTTTGCGTAATCTGTATTTAAACGCATAAACTCGCATGATTTCAATATTATTTGAAGCACCATGTAAAGTAAATCATTATTTCGTCAACTCATATATAAACAAACCTCTTGGTGATTGTTGGTCTACGTTTCCACGACCGGCAGCCACAATTTAACGAAATGGTTTACTTATGAGCGGTTCGTCGAGTTTCGATATTGAAATCGGAGTAAATCATTCTATCCGAATTTGAATTATGCATGAATCGCTGAATTTTAATTAATTCTTATTCAATAGAAATAAAATGCAAAATAGTGGTTCATAGTAACATACACTATTTTATGGAGTGATTAGTTTCAATATTTTCATGTAAATAATTGTTCATTTTGGTCGATGTTATTAAAGACGGTATCAGGGTGAAACTTAAGGCACATGCAGGATATTACTGCTGATATATAGTGGATGAATTTCTCTTAGATTTTATAATTATGCTTACAACTTTTATAAAATTTTGATAAAATTAATATTTCACTCAAAGATAATAAAGATTTAATTTTCAAAGTATAGAATTTAAAAACTATTTTTTATATATTCAGTTATTATCAAATATAATGTTTTCACTGGTTATGTATTAATTTTACTACAAGTAGTGATTAGAGACTGAATTTAGTGTAAATGTGCTATTTTAATACTGAGTCATTTAAATGTCAGTAAAATGTAATTACGTAATTCCAAAGATGAAACTGCGTTTTTGTATATCAATAATATTTTTTTAATTCAAAATGTGATTATTACACTTTCAATTTTTATTGAATATTGTAAAGTCACCAACTTGAATTCTTTTATCAATGTTTTAGTTTTTATTTTATTTTATTTTTATTTTTTTAATTTATTTATTTATGGTCGCATCAACTACAAGGTCATTAGTGACTACAGTCAAGTAACAGTGAATATTACATTGTATTTATTACAGTATTTACATCTATATTTGATTAGTTAGCCCCGCACTTTTCAAGAATAGAAGTGTTCTTTGAATGCCCCCAGAGGTATTTAGAGCCAACTTGGGGTCTGAAGATATTTGGTGGCATCTTCTTTCTTCGGAGTATTTTTTACAGCTGATAAGAAGGTGTAAAACATTTATTTGATTGACACATGTTTTATTATTATCACCCCAAATAGCACTATAAGTGTCAAATGGATGTAAAATCCCGAGAAAAAAAAGTTCAGATCAAATTAGATCTGAATTATGGCCATATCTGCACAGATATTACTGGATCAAATAAGATCTTATTCAGATTTCTTTAGATCTTATTCAGATCATTGACAAGATCAGACAATATTTAACATTAGATCTTGTTATATCTGACTAGATCTAATTGGATATAAAATTTACAGATCTCTGTAGACATGGCCATAACTCAGATCAAATATGATCTCATTAGATCTAATTTGATCTGAAAAGATATCGTTTGATCTTGAATTTTTTTTCGCGGGACTTAAGTAAATAAATGCTTTCTTTTATTGATTCACAATATTCATTGGATATGATTTCGCGTAGAATGTGTAATGCGTTATTTTTATTGTTTGAATATTTTACCTGATATTAAATATGAAATTCAGTTCTTAAGAAAAAATGTGCAGCCAGCATGACAATGTTTTTTTTTTTTTCTTCTACGGCATGCAGAAATATATAGGAGTAATTGAAGGGTCTAGACTAGTACCTGATGCTCACGACTGTGTGAGGTTATTCATACTTCGTTATTCATATTATCGGAAGTGGTAGTAATATCGAAGTCGGAAATAGCTTTGATGTGCACAGTCTTGGATACCACCACTGTTGGCGATATAAATAGTAATCAGAAGTAATCGGTAGTGTCGTTTAAATCTGAGTTGTTTTGTAACAATGTTGGATAATGAAAAAATGTAACGAAAAAGCTTTTATTTCATGCCATCAGCCATGAAAATATATATTACATTTAAAACTTATTAGACATTTTGCCTAACGTATATAACAATCAATCAGTCGAATAACGAAATTTACATTTAAATCTATAAAATTTAAATATATAAAAAATTTCAAGATCATTTCTAAGATTCAGTTCTGAACGACTGCACTATACATTCTCCTATAACAAGAAAATCCCAATTGAATTTCTGAAGATATAAATTCCAGATAGACACGATGCTCTTTGATTCGTGAGCAGATGCTGCAGTATAGCAGGTATACAATAAAACCTAAGTCGTAACAACTTTTGTTGCTGATAAGGTTTTCGTTACAAAATCTACATTATCCCCTCAATAAACACGAAAATATCCAGAACCGGACCTGACTAACTCTTATCATCACCAATAAAATTCAATGTCTTTGCATTTTGACCCTTATGAAGAAGAAAAAACAAGTTTTCTGTTTTACATATTTGATCTTATATATGCATTAACTAAAAAGAAAATGTCCAACCAATAACCAATTAAAACCTTGCATCGTTCTAAGGTAATTTAATCCTTATCTCTACAGATAAGGATTCATAGTCGTATCGGAATTCACTACGATCACATATATGTATATGTTGAACGTGTCATTAGATCCTTTCGACATACTCGAGTCACATATGAACTTAGATAAAGTATTCCTGACTGCCTGGTAGGTCATTAATAGTGCATCTTTGAAACCCATACTTTCCGTCAACTTTAGAAATTCGCATCAGGAGGACATCGCGCCTTACACAAGATGAGATTTCCTCAATAAAATATTAATATAAGGACAACTTTTCGAGGCTTTCCGAAACATTCTGAATATTCTCGGACTTTGTCGCATCCTACCAGTTTTGTTTCATTCTTCAAGTCAAACTCAAGGGTATCTTGAGCAATTTCTCAATGTAGATTTCTTGCACGTAAAAGTTCTCTGCGGAAACTTCCGAAGCCGCCTAAAGAGCGTTTCATTTCGGAAGGATTAATTTTGCCACTCCCCATAGAGTAGCTGTCTGTAAATTCGGTTGGTCATCTCTCCCTAAACGATATTGGATTCAGTAGCATTCGGTATTGGAAATAATCATCGAAAGCATTCATCATAGCTGAGCCCCGGCAATCGTTATTACGAGCCGCGCTTTATTTTTCTTCGAAGTTGGTAACACTGGCTGAGCAAGCGACTCGAGGCGACGCGACCGCAGCATTCTCTCACCCCGATGGAGGTCCGACCCTGTCACAACCGCTGGCGCACGCGCAGAATCCATCAGGGGCTGAGAGAAACGGCGCAGATAGAAGGGGGCTTCGTGGGGGATGAGTGAAAGAGCAAGCGGGAGAGAGCGAGAGAGAGGTCAGTTATCTAATGGGAATGAAAAAGAGCGCAAACGGGGGTTGTCGGGGCGGGAGGTGGGGCGGGAGGGCGAGGAGCGAGGGAGGTGGGAAGGAGAGAGAAGCCGCGACAGTGGCGAGTTGACAAAGGACGAAAATAAGGCTGAAGGGACTCGGATAAGGTTGCGCCGCGGCGTGAAGAGTGGCGCAGGGGTGGAAAGCCACCGGCTGGAGGGAAAGTGGTGGCGTCAAGGGGGAGGGATCTGTTAGTAGAGAAGGTACACGTTGCGCCAGCCGTCAGTAGTGAGAGCTGTGCTACGCGGCCTATGGCCCATCGGGGGTCACTCTCACCCTCCGAGTCTTGGCGTGCGCGACATGTCAATAGATCAGTGGTGCCCAATGTGTTTGGCGACGGGGCACGGTACCTGTGGCTCGTGCGAGAAAAATTCGCAACGAACCTACTCCCATCGAAGTCTGTCGATGAAAAACGGTATTGCGCGAGTGGAGCGTACGATTGGGCAGCTCGCGTGCGAGGTTGCTCCACGGAACCGGTCGGTCAGCAACAAACTCGAGAGCCGCGATATCAGTGAGAGAGAGGGTCTTGAATAGAAAGCAACTTTTTCTCGGGAAACGGGGACATGAGTCGAAACGGTGGTACAATGAGTTCGCGGCGAGCTTATGGACTTTCGTGACATTTCTGAAAGGGTGCTTCCGGTCTCGTGAGTGGTGAAAGAAAACCTTATTCGCCGGCGAGCGGTTGTTTCGTCAAAAAAAAAAAGAAAACAACAGAAAGCCAAATAAAAAGACTGAAAATCTCGACTCGGATATGCTATTGTCCGGCGCGGAAAAATGGGTTAGGTCGGCGTACAGAATCGCACCGTGACCAAATGATTTTACGTTTAGCCGAATTGATTTTTCTATTTTTTACCAACCGTCAGCATTATTTTCGAATATGCAGATGGGACTATCGATTTTCATTAGAGTTCTGCATCGTAAAGGGTTTCTAGCGCGGTTTCGAGCCGTTTCAAAGAGACGCTGCTGGTGCGTCGTGGACCAGGACGTTGAACCCGACAGGACGTCTGTCGGCATTCCTTACCATTACTCTCTTGCATCGGGAATTCATTTGGTGGAACACGAAAAAGGTTGACCTAAAAGGAAGGAGCACGTGTGGCACGAAAGTAATATAAAAGAAATGCATCGATACGGGAGGAGCAAAATTGACAACAAATACGGTTCGTTTTCATTCTCGATTCACGCGGAGCAATCCTCGACGCGAGTGCTTTAAAGTTACGACATATCGTATTCGCTATCTCGTCCTTCGCATGCCCATTCGTATCAGAGACGCTATAAAGAAGCGCATCTCGTCTTGTGCGCGGTGTATCACTCGTTGTCGAGTGTCGCATACGGTGACACTCGAGTCGCGATATGACCGCACGCTGACAAACGGGTGGAGATGTTGTGACGTAGTGTCATGTTTTAGTGTCTCTCGGGGCGACCTAAATTCAAACCGAGTGGAAGAAGCGACGGTGATTAGGAGTCAAGGGTGCCACACACTAGTGATGGGTTTGAATAATCCAAATAGAGTCATCCGCCGTGTCTCGTGCGCGGAATAAAAAATCTTGGGGGCAAGGGAGTTTGAGACGTCGAAACGAGAGAATAACGACCTTATCGTACTTACGAAAGAATCGAAAGTTTTCGTCGATCTTGACGCATTAATCAATGTTCTTACTCGTATATACGTACATACATATATTCATATAATACACATATATAAATATATATATATTTATATAAATATATATAAATATATATATATTATATATATATCTTCTTTGGAACTTGTGTCATTTGTAATAAAAGTTTCGCCTCTTTTAGCTTTACTACCGGCGAAACTAAAGAATACGGAGATGCAGTTCTGATAAAGTCGTCATTTTGACGTGACGACCAAACGAATTGTGTCGCGCAATTAAGCATTGAATTTATCGGGGTACAATCGAAGTGGGGACTTGTTAAACGTAACGACCAATCGAATTCTGTCAATTATTATCACACTTATAAAAACTTAACTGTTAAGCGTTGTGTAATATATATATCCGTATGTGTTTATAAAGAATTAATAGATATCCGAAACACGTTCGTTCTGTATCGAAAATTTGGCCTAATACATTTCCTCTTTCGCGAGAGTGCTTGAAATTGATATCGGGCCTTAGAAGTGAGCCTTGGGGTTTTGCATGCGCCTCGCTTTTGTTGATGGATAATACGAGCTACACTTTGCGGCTGCTCCGAGATGGTTTTAACCTCATAACATAACTGTGATCATGATCGTGATCATGATCGTGTTCGAAGGTAAGAGTTAAATTTTATTTTACATTTGTTAAAAAAGAGTGCGAGCTCCCTGGGCAGTTTCCATAAAATTACCGAATTGTTTGTTGCAGAACATTTTCTCCTATGTGTGGTCAATCTGTGTTTTGTATATATTGAATAGGAAATATAAAAATTGTAGTTTCCAGAATTATAGTTCGTTATAATTCATCCAATATAACTCTCCCTCCACCCCCCAGTTAGGAACACAATATACAAGTTCTGATAATCAGGGAAATTATTGAAGATTTAGATCCTATGTTCATTATTATGGCCCAGAAATTCAGAATTATCACATTAATAACGAATATACAATTTTATCGAATTTAGCATTTTAATCAATTAATTAGTTAGTTTATTATAAATGGAAAATATTTTTTATTTTTCTTCTCATTGGACAACTTTAAAAAATCAATGACCGTTAGACACGGTACATTTTCCGACGATTTTTAATTTTCGCTAATTGATGAAAATTTGAGGAAACTCCAGTATTCTGAAGCTAGAGAGAACATACCGTAGTATAGATTTATTCCAAACTTAATCAGATCTGCGTATCTAACAACAGGGTATATAGAAGTCGTTCTTATGGTGAAAAAACGTGGAGATTTAATGATGATAATTTGTTTCTTAACAGAATGACCAAATTCAATACTTTAAAACCCTAACGACTGTAAGAAAAACATAAAAATTAGAGGTTTTGGTGATTTTTGAATTCTTAAAGTACTTAATACATTACTGTTTTTTATTGCACGATTTTTGTTAACTAAGCTAGAAACTTTTTCGAATTCGGCTTACACATTCAGAATTTTAGATTTAACGTTTGTGGGATTTGAAATTACGTGTTTCTACCTTTTGCATAGAAAAGTTTAGGAATTGTCCATTTATCCGGGTTCTCTATTAGCATATATTACTTTCTTGTGTTCAGATTTATTATACCGATATAAGCGTTTTTCGAAAGTTCTTTAAAATAAAAAACCGCACAAAAATTATGTTTTATTGATCCACCTTCAGCGTAGAATAGTTTGGCAAAATATTCAAAAACTTTTAAATCTATATTAAACTAAGTTATTTCTAAATATCGGCGTGTTAAAAAAATTCTGACGTGGACTTGGTCTTAATGCGCAAATCGACGGCGAACTTCATTTTTCAATCTCCTCCAAGCCTTTGATAGTATCCTTTGTATATTTTCTGTACATAGGATTTACAAATAATTGATCCGGAAATATCTGAATATTATGAAAACGGACCTCAAATTCAGAATTAAAAATCACAAGCAACTAATCTTTTCAATTTTGAGCCTCCGAATTTAAATTTTATATTTGAAATTGATGATTACTTATGATTTGTGAGATGTAGAAAGTAGATCAATAAAAATTCATTTTTATAGTTTTTTTTTTTAATGGCTGAAACTTTTCGGTGAGTTATGATTGGCTAGTCATAAATATGTAAAATGAATTAAACAAACCTTGTATTATAAAAGAAACTATAGCTTGTAATTATCTTGGAATAAAAATCAAGCTATTTTTTCTTTAAGAGCAAAAGTTAACCTTATTAAAAGTGATACTTCATTACATTTCTTTGTTTCACTGACGAAAGAGGGAAATTGCGTAAAGGTGTAAATATTTTACTTTTTTTAAATATTTCTACGTATTACAAATATAATTTTACACTCTAAGAAATTTGTTATAAACTATGTTAACGGGATTCGTTGAAAACTAAATTGTACTACCTGAACTCATCGGAAGTTTCACGAACATGAATCGTATCGTTAATTGTGCTTATTAGGACTGTGTAATTTTCAACGATGTGGACTTTACAAATGGCGGGAAGTTCCTCAAATTATACTGAATCCAAATTTAGAATGACAATTTAGAAATTCTAACATACGATTTAACATGGCAAATATGAATTCATTACGCTGAAGGCAACGTATGACTGCTAAACGAGCAAAACATTGAATGATAAATTATCTAGATTTGAATTATTTTCCTAAAAATGCTGTAACGAGGTACGAGGTCAACAATGAAGAATAAAAAACAAGTTTCGTTTTTTGTTTAATTTCTAGATGAAGAACAAAAAGAAATTACGCCTCAACAATTATTTCAATATATATGATTCAAGCAAACTTGTTTGGTAAAAATTATGTCTAGTTCAAGAATTATTTTCAGACTTTTCCAGATTGTTAACTATCTTAAACAGGCAACTTACTTGCAGTATAAAGTACCCATCATTCTTTAAATTTTGTGGAGCGAACGTCTAGAAACTTCTTGATAATGAGTAATAACATCCTTTCAGAAATATGTTTAATATCGAATTTTCATGCACACAGTAGTAAACAAAGAAGCGAGTGAACATTTTACTATCCATTAACGATTCTCTAGGATTTCATACTAAAAAATTTAAGGATCAGAAAAAAGGTAGATATTTTTTAACTGCGCGCGATTCTTAATATATAAATCCCCATCATTATATCATTTTTTGAAAACTTCAATATTTGTTTAAAAATGTACAAACAAATATTTTAAATATAAAATTAAAAATGTTCATAACCCAAGTTTTGAAATACTTTACATTTTTTCGATAAAGTGTTTTTAAAATCTTATTGTAAGTACAAAAAATTAGAAAGAAGAAGAGAGATCATCATATTCGAAATGTATTAACATATGTATATGCAATCAAAATATATTATTAACAAAATCCGTTATTATCTTTTCTTCATTTTAATAAGCTTATAGTAGGCAAACGAAACCATTTATTTTTAATAAATTGTATTCGTAACTCTAGTTTGAATTAAAAAAAAAAAAAAACTTAAATCGTATATCACATAAATTACGAAGAGATACGGCATGACCAAAATACGATGTTAATGAATTTACAATAATCATATACGCCAATTGTTCGGCATAGGCATTTCGACGATGCGGGAGTGAACGTTTCTGATTCTAATATTCAACACGTACATTACAGGTAACGAATATTCATGAGAGCCAAGCTCTGGGGCATCGAATATATAATTGAATGAAGAAAACGTCACAAACGTCACATGAATTTTCGCCATACAAATTTCCCCTGGCCTCTAATGCATTTGTATTCGGTAGCTTTTGTAATTGCTCATCGCAGCGATGCCCGTATTCCCGTATACGTCCTTGTAGAACCTCATACATTTTCCATCTGTTCGCTCTTAACGCACAATTTTTAAACTCTATGACAGTGGGGTACTGTAAGGATTCGTATGGCTGTATTTTCTTATAACATCGATAAAATGCCCATTATATCGTACACGCTCAAATAGACTTTGCAAAGCCTGACTGGATCCCCTGAAATTATCTATGGACTGAGCTGTGTGTTTCATCCTGGCATGAAAGATTATCAGTTGCAATTGTAATCCAATTCTCAGATCACGTGATTACTGATTCCTGTAATCAGCCAATTCATGGTATGAAGGGGGTTACTGTGCATAACCGATATTCAATCGGAGGCATGCGATTGCCGAATGCCGAGGCTGTTCACGCGCGCTCCTCCGAGTATACTGTGTGGTTTCGGATCAGTAAACTAGTCGTTAACGTGAATAAATAATTATCTAGACACGTCGCCATGTTGTGTTAGGCTAACCGAAAGTATAAGGGTGGCAAATCGCATACGGCTAACGCTAGAGATTGTTGCTCGGTGCATTTCGAATCACTCAGGACTTGAGTACTTTGACTGACAAAATTTACTTTTCGAAATTTATCCAATTTACAACTTTGCAGCTTTGTTTGAAATTTCTTATACTTTTGTTTGCGCTAATCTTGTAAATCATGGCATGTAGCAAATTGTATCGATCCGAACGCACACTTTTATGTTATGTATCTTGTATATTTTAAACGTTTCACATTCACTCAAATGACGGGAATTTGACCAGGTATATTGGATTCGTATTTCGTATTTTCACGATCTGATTTCAAATTCGTATTCGCAACACTCTGAAAACCTCTATAGATATCTGTTTGAAATAAAAAACGCACGTAGAAAAACTCAACGAGTTAAAAAAACAGAAACATGTGAAAGAAACTAAATATACAAGTAGGTTTACATGACGTATGATTGGTATAGTGCGTATTAACAAGGTGCTCGATATCTCGGAACAAATGAAAATATTCATAAAATGATATTTTCTCAATACTCGAAGCGAACAATTTTATCAGTTTTGACACGATTCAGTCTATGGTCCAGATAGACATACAAATTCTGGTTGACTTCATTATTGTATTTTAATCTCATCCAAGTGAATACTTTTAAAAGTATAATTATACATACATAAAAAGTGCTTAACTTTACTTTTCAATTCGTAACATAGGCGGTACAAAGGGAAAATGAAATACACGGATAAAACGAAAGGTTTTTAACCTTTTACCGGTTGAATTGAATAACATA
>JAPYZR010018742.1:0-10614 GCA_030522945.1 Trichopria nigra
ATGCACTTTACCTCTATATACGCTACATCTTTTGGGTTTGTCTTATGAGAGTTCGTCCCACGGGACCGTTCGTCCGTAAGACTAAACGTTTTATATTCTTAGTTTTGTTACGTTAAACTAAAGATTACATTTAGAATTTGTGGATTTTAGGGGTTTTCATAAAATAAGCAATTGACGGCTTACGATGATTGCCTTACTAAAAAGACATCCTTCTGTGAGTTAAAGTATTCTATTTGCTTTGATATATATTTTTATCATTTCTTTAATTACTATTTCAAGAAATACTGCAATATTTTCTTTTTCAGCTAATTCCTTTAGTAGCGTGTGTAGTGACTGGAGGTTGTGGCGCAATTGGTTATTCATTGCGACTAGCGCTCAAGAATCCTGATGTAGCATGGAGAGTAAAAGATAATCCATTACCTAATAGCGCCTATGAAAATAAACGATACCAGGTACAGGAATATAAACCTTAATTATTAGTCAAATCCATTCTATGTAATCGATATCATATTTGCTTTTCAGTTCTACAGTCCTCATGGGAAAGACGTAGTGTCATGTCCAGCTCCAAAATATTAGAACTAAAAATTCAGTCATGATAAAAATGATTCTATTGTATAAAAAAGTTGAATTGACTTGTGAAGAGAATTGTTATATAATAATTTTCACTAAGTCTTCAATTTCAATATATTAAAACAGTTTATACTAGCAATTTGTCAAGGCATGTTGATGTGAACCAATATGAGTATGTTATTTTCCTCAATGTGTTGAAAATAATAAAAGCTTTAGTAATGTACCTTATTTGTACCATATTTTTGTTTATAAAATAAACATTAAATAATATGTACTACCCTCAATGTTAAATATATATATCCTTGTCTTTATTGCTATTGTTTAACGTTAAATATATATATATTTTTTAAATTACACTATGGCATTTGCAACATTAAAATCTTGTTTATGTTGTGACATTGGATAACTTCTGATAAAAAATATTTCCTTGTAATATATTGCATAACTATTTATTTTTATTTATTTATTATATAACTTTGTAATATGTATATTGCATTTACTATATGTGCTTAGAATGACTATATAAAGTAAGGTTATATTTATTTATTACGTAACAAGTGAATTTTCGTTTTACCAACTGGTGTAAATTTTTTGTCGTTTAAGAATAATTATAATTTTAAGAACGGTGACATTATTATAGATTACATCGTTTATAAAAATGTATTTTATCATATATTAATTTTGTTCGAAAAGTGTAAGAGATGTACGAAGACCATACAATAGCAACGAAGATAGACGCTCATAGAGGGCGCACACAGGCGCACAATGGTCAGCCCGAGGTTCCCGGGCTGTAACCCTTCTATATGAATGTGTATGTTCGACGATAGAAATAGAATCTACTGTAAAATCGTAAAAATTGACAATTGTATATGTAGGTCAATGTAGGTAAAAGCACGTACATAACAAGTTTATTATCTTTAGCAAAAGTTAAATTAAAATAAAAGCAATGGTGTCAAACTGGGAAGATTTTTACGCCAAAAATCCACCTCCAGTAGATCTTCCTGAAAATGAACGCTTATTAAATGAATTTGCAGAACGACACAATAATAAAAATAATGATATTGTCCTAATTACGGTATGATAAATATTTTGTATTATAATGTATGCTATAAAAATGCAAAATTTAAAGACCATTTATGACATCAGAGCGGTGGTACAACCATTCCATTGGAGCACAATACTGTACGCTTTGTCGATAATTTTAGTGCAGGCACTCGAGGCTCAGCGTCTGCTGAGTATTTTTTAGAAAATGGATATGTTGTCATTTTTATGCACAGGTAATTTATTGGAGTTTTATTATTGCTTTATAATAATATTTTAATAATAATTTTTTAATTCAAGGGTTAAATCATTAGAACCCTTTTCTCGTCATTTATTTGGACAAAAAATTTTAGATATGTTAGACTTGTCAACTGATACTGGAAAACCATCCATTAGCAGTGAGTATTTACATTTTTGCATATATATAACTGAAGGTGATTTATGTAAAATTAAATTAATAACAATTGACCTGGTACTATTTAGTTGCTCCAAAATATACAGAAGATTTGGCAATTGTTTTACAAAAATACAAGGAAGTTCAGAAACAGGGTAGACTTTTACAAATAAGCTTCACTACCCTTTCTGAATACCTATGGCTACTCCGAAGTGCTTGTCAAGCTTTAGCTCCATTAGAGTCAAGGGCTATTTTGTATTTAGCTGCTGCCGTCTCAGATTTTTACATTCCATCTAATGAAATGGTAAATTTTTTAAATTATGACTTATTCATAATTTACTAATAATCAAGACCAGAAATTACATTGAAGTAATAGATGAACAAATTAATCTTTTTTTTTTAACACAAATTGAATCTTCAAATTAAAATAATTCTTTCATATTAAAGTGCATTCAGTAGGAATCTGCACACCATCAACTATTATTAACACATTTAGAAAATCAGTGTACTTACTGTGTACTCATCCAAACTCACTTGGTGTACCACACACACATGACATACATACATATATATATATGTATATTATGCAAAATAATATTGAATGCATCTATATTTTGCAGTCTGAACATAAAATTCCGTCAAATGGTCCTCCTAAGATATCACTTCACTTAGTACCAAAGATTCTGGAACCTCTTGTGAGTCTATGGGTGCCTAAAGCATTTGTTGTCTCTTTCAAACTAGAGACTGATGAAACACTTTTAATATCCAATGCTAGAAACGCACTCAACAAGTACAAGCACAATGTACGTATATTGAAACAATTATTTAAAATTACTTTGATTCAATATTATTAAGGAAAACTTCTTGAATATTTTTAACTTTCCATAAAAGTACTAATCAAATAAAATTATTAAATTGTTTGCAGTATGTCGTAGCAAATATGTTGCAAACTCGTAAGCAAAGGGTTCATATAGTCAGCGGAAGCGTGGATTATGATTTATCACTGACTCTTGAAGAGATGGAAAATGGTATTGAAATTGAGAAATTGATCGTTCACGATCTTGTTGCAAAACATCAATATTTTAAAACAGTAAAAGCAAGCACTCTTAGATGACCCAGTATTTTAAAAGGCTCATCTGAAATCAGTGTTTATAATGTGGGCTCTGAAATTGTAAGTGATGGTACTTTGTACAGCTGACGATGTACAGGAATGTTGCATGTTGTAATAAAACCTAATAATATTTTTAATTAAATATATAAATTCAATGTAATTTAAAAAATAATCGGAATGTTTTATACAAGTTTTTGTTTTCCAATATGAGTACGATAAATAGTTAGTTGAAAAATTATTTTTATAATATTTCATATAGATGCTATATTTTATGTATATATTCATAAATTTCCAACCATTATAATGCAATTTCAAAGATTGTAAAAAAAAACATATAATGTGATAATATTTTTTGAACTATTTACACATAACAAATGAAATATCTTCTGGCTTATTAACCATTTAATTTCTTATTTATTGCTATTATTAAGTTGTTTACAACTGCATGAGTTTGGAGTAATAAAAATTAGGTAATGGAAAAAAGTATCAAATTACTTTTGCAGGGAAATATATTGTTTTATGAGGTTTTACATGTATGTGTTTTATACAGGATGTATAGTTACTTAAAATTATGCTTTACAAAGGTTCCTTATCAAATTGTTTGGAATATATTATACTTTCGACTTATATACAAGATGTAATTATTTTACTTACAGGATGAAATCACGTGAAAAACGTGAATTAAACATATGTACACTAAATTTATATGAAGTTTATAAAACAAAATAGAAAAAGCTTACTTTACGATGAATATATTCTTTACCAATTTCCAAAATCACTTCCCAGACTTCAGGATTGCTATCATCCCACTGATTTTCTCCGCTATTTTTTTATCTGATGGTTTACACTGTGCCAATACAAAACTTAGAGCTCCAGGATCTTTTTGTTCAAATGCAGTTTGAGCAGATTCCAGCAGCATACTAATAATTAAATTATTAAATTATAAATCCAAAATTACTATGTTTAATTAATTAAATTAATTAAAAAAATTAATTAATTTAATTAATTAATTAAAATTAATATGTTATGTCTACAACATATAGCATATAATCATAAAAATATTAAGTAATAACCATAATGATAATATTCATTTAAATTAAATACAGTAAAATCAGTCAAATTTCGCAAAGATCTCTGTTTAACTGAAACATTTGTTTAATTTGTTTATTCTATAGTTATGGTGTTTGAAAATTACCATTATATTAAGTTTTTACATGTTTGAAAATTACCATTATATTAAGTTTTTACATTAATAAGGTGCAATAACTTTTGACCACTATTACCAGTAAAATACAATCTGTTATAAACATTGATTGTTTATTTCGACCCGCACCGCAGGTCGGACGAAGTATTGAATTTGGTCACTTTGGAAAAAAAAAAATTATCCCCCTTTTTTTCATGAAACATCCACGTTTCAGACCAGAAGGGACCCAAAAAATGCAATAATTTCTTGTCTATTAACTTGTTAAATCACGAACGAACAAACAGAAGGAGAAATTTCTTCTCTAATCTTCTGAATATATCCATATACTAAAATAGAGAAATGGTGTTCAGAAAGCTCGGTCAATTTTAGAGAAAAAAATAATGTCACTAATTTAAAACTAGTAGTGTAGTTTCCTCAATTTTTTATGAAATATCAAAATGAAGTATTCAAAATACTCGGAAAAATGTTCCGGAATCTAAAGGTAATTACGTTTTTTAAGATTGTTTGATTACAAGCAAAAGAAATACCTTCCAATTTCAATAAACCAAAACTGATTAATATGCTATAAATTTAAAAATCAATGAAACGAGGACTCAAATTATGTACTCAGAAAAATTCCGAATAAAACACTAGTACTTTTTTAAATTGACCATTTGGAACTCGAGATATTTTTGTACTTTTTTTTCGATTTTGAGGATTACTAAAAATCGTGTACCATTCTGAATTTTTGGACGATGATATTGAACATAGGACCAAAATATTCCAGTTGGTATATAAGAAAACTGTCCATCGTCAGTTTTTTTTGGTTTTTTTTTGTTTCTTTTTTTGTTTTTTCTTTTGTTTTTTTTTCTTTTGTTTTTATAAAACAAACCGTGTTTCACCCGGGTAATACGCCACTGTTGTCGACGGAGTGGATAGAACGTGCGCAATCGCTCTGTAAACGGTCAAAATATGCGAAGCTATCGGTGGCGAAAATTATACATATGCATAGTAGTATATACATATGTACTAGAGGTATATAGTGCGCAGTAGCGATTCAAAAGGTCGAAACGCGCGCAATATAGTCTCCACATGCTAAGTACCGTTACGACCTATATTCACGTATGATATCTGTTGATGGTCCCTGAATAATACTTCGTCGTTACTGCGCCTGGCGAGTCGAAGTTTTGAAAATATTAATTCATTTTCAATTTTTATATTTGAAATTAGCCATATTATAATGAATACACGTAATATGAAATATGAACTCATTATATTTTGCCACTCATATTGGAGCTTAAACTTTTAAAATTTCAATACACGTTTAACGAAAGACGGACTGAGCGATAGCGGCCGAAGTGGCGGAGCCCCTGTAGTTTTTGTAAC
Source organism: Trichopria nigra (assembly GCA_030522945.1). Taxonomy (NCBI): domain Eukaryota; kingdom Metazoa; phylum Arthropoda; class Insecta; order Hymenoptera; family Diapriidae; genus Trichopria; species Trichopria nigra. The sequence goes on from JAPYZR010018742.1 coordinate 5,686, forward strand.
ATTTGTTTACAATTAGGCATCAGCAATGTTTCTTTTTATAAAATTCGTAGAATTTATGCAATCATTGTAATCACTTCTAGTGCACCTTTGCTTGCGAAATTTGGGATTTTTCTATAGGAAAATTATTTAAGAAACACAAATACTTACTTTAATTTGGCTAAATATTTCACTTTTAAATCTTCTTTTACTCTAGGGAGATACTTTTTTGCCTCTATGTTATTGCCGTGATTTAAACATACGTCTATAAATGGCTGCAAATAAAATTTGTATGAAAGATTGTTTAAATTATGCAAATTATGAATGTTAAACTCCTTATAAATTATGAAAAGTTCAGATTATTATTAATATTAATCTAAATCAGATTATTATCGATATTGATACTTGGTCAAAATTTACGAATATACATTTATTGCTTATTAATTTGAATACCTCGTATCCAATTGGTGACTTCTTGCTTTTAGAAAATTTTTCTAGTTCGTTCCACAATCCTTTTTCAGCTAAACATTGGATTCGTAGCCACCAGAACCTATAGAAATCAAGTTTTTTAGATTTTCTATATCAACTAATTAACGTATTTCTTAATTACTCAATTAAACTACTGCCGATGTATTATTTACCTACGATCGGGAAATTTGTATTCTGATCTTAATTTCTCCGCCAATTTTATTTCATTATTCATAAGTAAAATTTTTACGGTATCGTGCAAGGGCTTTCCAACTATAGATTCGTGTAATGTTTCTTCTAACGATCTCTGATATCGTAATAATTTGATCTGCTCCTCTGCGAGACACATATTCATATCACAACGTGCTAATTTAAAATTTTCTTGGGCTGATTGTAACATTGCGTCCCTTGAAGTGGGATTCTGTAACATGAACGGAATATTAATACATTTTTATGTGCTCATCGTTCGTTTATAATGAGTTTTAATTTATATAAATTTAAATCAAATTACCTCATAACTTTCTCTAATAAACCAAAGTGCTTGATTGTAGTAGTCATCGTATTGGTTGTAAATATCGCGTAATGTTTCTCTATTATGATTTTGACAGTACTTCACGTATAAAGTCATTGCCAGAGGACAATGCTTAATTGCCATTTGGAAATCTGAAAGTGGCATATGTTCTCGCAAATGGAGTATAACAGTGTAAACTAAATCTGTATTTCCACTTTCGACAGCTTTATTCAACGCTTCGCGTTCTTCGTTGAGTCGCAGCAAAAGAGGTACTTGCAACTGTGCTCGAGGTTCGTAATCTATTAGCTAAAATATTATTTTTAAAAATAAATTAATAAAATGTATTATTGCGAAGAATTCAATATGTCAATATATTTCATTTAACGTCATGTATAGTATGTGTACTACTTCAATTTTACTTCGACCCATACCAAAGGTTGGGTTCGGAGTATTGAATTTTGTCATCCCAAAAAAATGACACCCACGTTTTTCATAAAATGTCGACTTTTCAGACCATACTGAGTCCAAAAATGCGATAAAAAATTTTCCGGGACCTTGTACGTACGTACGTTACTATACGCGGCATAGCGCCTAAACGAAAATAGGCATCAAAAATTCGTTCGGTGAAAAGTTGTATTTTGGCTCAACTTAGAACTGATTAGATTTTGTGATATATCCATGCAAAAATGGTAGGGGGAAGGTCCAAAAACAAAATTTAGAATTTAGAAAAACTTGCATATCTCTCTCATTTTAGTGCCGAAACAATTGGACAAGCATTCAATGTGCGCGGAAAAGGATATCGCATATAATACAATTTTTTTTTTTTAATTGACCGTTTACAAGTTGAGATATCCCTGATTTTCTTCAAAAAAATTGAAAAATTCGGAATCTTGTTCTGACGTATGCGTTGCTCACGAACGAATTCGGAATCTTGTTCTGACGTATGCGTTGCTCACGAACGAATCAATAGAAATGTTTTCACAAATTGTTTTTGGATATGCCCTGACCTAACTTCGAATTGACTATAGTTTTTGGAATATATCCATCGAGTAGTAGAGTGGGGAACCGAGATCTAACTCACGAAGTCGCGACGAAGTGCAATAGTTATTGAGGCCCGAACCTTGAAAATCGAGCGAAGCGAGCGGGTGTTCAGGGGGCGGAGCCCCTGGTCGGGTTGGCGGCCAAAGGCCACAGGGGCTAAGCCTAGTTTTTAGTTATTTTTAATTTATTTTGGGTTATTTTCGCTGGCGATTAAATTTAAGCGAAACACTAACTAAAATAATAATACGGATTTATATATTTCTTATTAATTGTCTTCTTTTAATTCAATGTTTGTAACATATATTTTATAAGTGAATGTTATGAATCTTCTTTTAATTCAATGTTTGTAACATATATTTTATAAGTGAATGTTATGAATGCGTAATAATGGAGATTAACAAAATTATCTTTTGATTTATTTAATTCGTCAATTTTTTTTTACGATATAACAACAATTTAAAAGCTTAGATGAGAAAATTGGCATTATAGCTTAAAACAAAAAGAACTTGGTATATACATACTTAATGAATCATTAAATAGAGAATACTCTTCACTTTTATTGTTTCCTACAAAAAGAATGTACTAATATTTCAATAAAAATGATGTTACTATAAATCGCTGACCGATTTCATTTTTATAACTAATAATTTTCTTAGAAAGCGTATATTATGATAGAAATGAATACATATGATGTACTCCATGAATAGAACTGTAGTGTTACTTTTTATGTATACTTATAATCACCTGTTTCTCGTTCACTTACGGCCGATTTCACTAAACTTTTTTTGCGTAAGCATATATAGTTAATGCGGTAAAAATGTGCAGCGTGTATTCCAATTCCATAGTTTCACAATTTGCTACTTTAAAAAATCCCATGCAACAGCAACAAAAAATGAGTTAATTTGACAATTAAATAAAAAATAAAGCAAATTTTTAAATATTTTACGCGAACAAAATATTCGTCCGGGTTTAATGTAAAAGTGCACATGAATTGCCACATTATCTTATATGCTACGTACTACGACAGAATTCTAGCTTTAAATATTTTTTACTGATCTTTTAATTTCTCGCATATCTTTATATCTTCAATCTGATATAATGTGTACTTTTACTAAGCCATCAAACAACTTTAACAAATTGTATTTCTCCAAACCTGTCTTTTCTTCAATATGTTCCTGTTCTGTTATTATTTTAAATTCCGTAAATTTTTATTATTTTATTTACTCTTCTATTCTTTTTTCACCCCTCTCCCACCTTCTCTTCTTTTGTCTCCTTCCACCTTTCTATAAATCGACCCTGATAAAAACAGAATTTCCCTTCAGATATTTCGTTTTAATCGTATGTCTCTCAATTCACCTTCTCAGACACTAATATTATATCATCCGTATATTCTATAAGCCCCGTTCAAAAAATTTGTACGGTAATTTTTCCAGGGTATTTTTCCTTCCCAAACTTTTAGTCCTACTCTAAATATAACATATACATATAGAGTATTGTTAGCTATAAGTCCCTTTTTTCTGTCAATATAGCGGTAAATCGCCGAAGTAGGAATATTATCATCAACACGTCAGCAAATAACTTGGAAATGCATACAAATTCAACGATATATAATTCCTTAAAAATTTCCCCATGAAGATATACCCATTAAATAATGCAGGTCTCCATGGCCTTCCCTATCCTTTTTCTTTCTACTTTACTACTTTATAATCAGCAGAGATAAAAAGTTGGGCAGAATAAGATCACATTTTTAGAAACTCAAAGACAGCCCCTAAAGAAGTACTTAAAATGAACTTAGAAGTCGCAGAGTAAAAAAAATTATTAAAACATCAAATCTTGGATTAACAAGAATGCAGTATTCGTTGTAAAAGAAATGAATCCATTTTTAATCAGTTTTAATCCTTTTTTATCCAAGTTTTCACCTCTATCAATCTTTTATTTTTTACTGGGCGACACACAGGACATAAAGAGTATTTTTCTGCACTTTCTGTCCAACTTTTAATCTCTGTTGATAGTGAGGTAAACCGAAATAAAAGGAAGGACAAAATTTGATACAAAACGTTTGATACGCGAAGGATATAATAAATTCCCTGCCAGATCAATTGCTGCACTTATCCTCGAGCATGTGCAAACTTTCCCACTAGTGGTCATTGATAATTTTTCTTGATACAAAACAATTTAAATTTACGAAATTAAGAAATATTATAATAATTTATTATTTTATATTAGGTATATTCAAAACTTATATTTAAGATTTAAAATTTTGTTATATAATTGTATTGTTAAAATAAATTGTATAATATTATACAATTAAAAAATTCTTATTATCAACTAAATTTAACAAATATTATATTTCTCTCCCCCCCCCCCGCCTCTAAATTGATTTAAAATATTCCTAATTGTTTAATTTTTCTTAAGCTTTATGCCAGGACCTCTTATTCATGTCAAGTGAAGTCTACATTATAAAAATGCATTTTTTGAATTTATTATTTAAACGTATTACATTTTTTATATTTTTTATTTTTTATTTTTTATTTTTCATATCTCAAAAAAAGCAATATATACGTTTCTAGTAAACAGAGGTTTAGGATTTTATGTGTTGCATAAATGAATTATTAATTAAATTTAATAACTATAATTTTAGTGCAAAAATCATTTTTTTATGAATTTTAACTATTGAAATGAAAATCACTATATTGTTATTTTTAGGATTATTAATTACAAATTCGAAGCCAAAAATACGAAATTTAAAGAATTATCTATGGATCTCTCGCTCGAAATGATTACAGTGTAGTTGTATCAACAACGCCTAATCGATCACTATTTTCAGATAGAAAAAACAAAAGAAATGATGAATAACGTCTCTCTCGATTGCGGCACTCTTCATTGTGTTTTCAGTGTCCGTCAAGTTCACTCTTTTCGTAGGTTAGATTTTC
>JAPYZR010018951.1:0-11029 GCA_030522945.1 Trichopria nigra
TGGTGTCGGTTTTTCAAAATTAAAAATGGCGGATCCAATATGGCGGACGTATTTTTTCAAATTCATCGGATTTGCCCGAAACTCGTTACTCGGGGGTTTCCGAGGTCGCTGATTGTGAATCTGATGTCGGTTTTTGAATTTTGAATCTCGTTTAAACTTTTTTTTTTCATACAAAGTGAGAGCCGCAAAGTTGTGGTACATTTTGCGTCCTCTTGGTCCTTAATGGGTTAATTAAGCATTTTATAAACCAATTTCCGGCCATAACCCTATTAGTAACTTTGACCTCGTCATCTTGTCAGGATATAAAAAACGTAAGGATTCGTTTGGTTACAACAAAATTTGTTTGACAAAAATTTCTTGAAAAAAATGAGACTCCTTGTACAATTTTGGATAATCGGAATGTTAAATTATCAGACAATTGTAATATAGTAGTAATTATAGGTATATATATATTTTGATGAAAAACTGTTCATCAATGAACGACACCTACATTTATTCTGGTAAATGCTGCCCTTGAATAACACGCTTAAAAATGCATCTCGACGACTTATATTAATACACATTGATCGTATCATACTTATATCATACAATAATCTTAATAGGAACAGAATACAATAAATCTTATCGAAATCATATTTCGCTCGAACGTACACGTAAATCTATATGATGATGAAAGACTACGTTACATTTCTAATTTTCGTTTCTTAGTCACGAAATAATGAGGTATTTTATGAAAATTAATCACACGATTCCCGAGTTTTTCTTTATCCAACTGACGTAGCTAAACACCCGAGTGAAAACATCAGGTTCCCCTTTGGCACAAGGTGTTCCCCATGAGACGACTCCGATTTGCACGCCATCGGAAACAAGAGGACCGCCGGAATCTCCCTGTACGTGCAACAAAAGGTGACATTGTATTAGATTTTTTTTTACAAAAAATGAAAAAAAAAACACAGACATATATACTCCAAGTTCAATGAAGTGTAAATTAAATTAATGTAAATTAACACAAACCGTTAATTTCAGAAACACCTCCAAAACCAACGAAATTTTTTAATTTCAAGTAAAAAAAAACACGATTTTTTTTTTAAATCTATAATTTTTGTTCCAAACGTTTTTATTTTTACTTGGAAGAACTTGTTGCGTCAAAAGTCATTGACCTATGAAAATGAATTTCAATATAATGATTCCAATATGGCGTTCAAAATGGCGCATCACGTCAGGATAAACTTTAATTATTCTTTATACCAAGCACGGAAAATGTTAAGCGAAAAAAATGATACGAGAAAAAGTGTTTAGAATCACTCAAAAAAAAAAACACGTTTGAATTTTTTCAAAATTTTTTGAGCCACTTTTGAATTAATTAAAAAAAATGACAGAATTTAAAAAACCCAATGACGTTTGCAAAAATTCTGAAAAAATTTCCACTTACTCCTTGACGTTTATATGTAATTATCATTTATAATTTTTTTTCTCAAAGTTGGCCATTTTTGCATTTATAGAAAAATTTTCTTTTCTACCGAATGTTCTTACTAATTTTTTTTTAAATTTTGTAGATTTTTAAGCCAAAAGTAAAAAATGGCTCAAAAAATTTGGAAAAAATTCAGACGTTTTTTTCGAGAGTGTTCCAATAATTTTTGTTCTGCAATACTTTTTCTTCATATTTGACATAAAAAAAAGTAATTAAAGTATTACCCCGCCAGTGCGCCATTTCGGACGCCATATTGGATTCGTTGGAATTAAATTAATTTTCATTGATCAGAAACTTCTTAGTTCGAATTTCGAATTGAAGAGTTTTATTTAAAAAGCTTACCTAAAAAACCCTAACCTAACCTAAAAATAATCCGTACTTTTTTTTAGTTAATTGGCATTTTATTGACCTCGGAGCACTCGAAAACTGCAATTGTAGGCATTGGAGGGTCAAGTCGTATTTGTTCTTTATTTCTCAAATCAGAAGCATAAATATAATTACGCATCGAGCACCAACATCGGAATCAATAGAAAATTTGTGACATTATATAACTTGGATGTTTCAAGATGTGCTCAGTATAAAAGTAACGGTCAGCGCAATTTCGATCATTATTCAAACTTTACTGGAAAAATAGTAAGTGCAACGTTTCTATTTCGAGGTGCAAATGAATAATTAAAATTACGTGCAGGGAGGGCATCTGCTACTACTGTACTTCACTGAAAAAAAAATTTGTTATTTTCAAGTAAATATTTACTTGAATTAAGAAAATGTTTCATTCTTTTTAGTAAATCTTACTTAATTCAAGAAAATCTTTTTCTCAATTCAAGGTAAATATTTACTTGAAAATAACAAATTTTTTGTCAGTGTACCATATCTGATCGTTGCATTAAAAGAAAATAAATAAAAAGTAAAAATAATAAAAAGTTAAATATAGAGAAAGTGCAAGAAATTTATATTATTGAAACATGAAAAGGGCAAATTATAAGAAACGCGACGAACTGGCCAATATCTAAACACTCCGATTAGCGGTGGATGAACGTCGAGAGTGCTCGGCGAAAGAAAAAAGTGCAAGTTATGAACTGAAAAGGCCAAGGGGCGGAAGTGAAGTAGACACTTACGTGACAAGCACCCTCGCCTTCCTTGTTTAGGGTGCAAATATTATTGCTCGTTACACGGAAGCTCGCGTTTAAACATTCCGCCTGATCGATGACAGTCAAGTTGATTTGCTGCAAGTTGTTGGGTGGTTTTCCTGGATACTTTTGGAAAAAAATACATTTTTCAAAATTTGTTAAAGAATAAAGAATTATAAGAAAATTTGTTTACTTAAAATTTAAGAAATTAAAAAAATAAAGTCCTTAAAAAATAGTATTACAACATATTTATCGCCAAATGGTCGGCCATATTGAGCCCGACATTTTGAATTTATAAATTTTAAAAAGCTCATTATGGAATAGTAAATTTCAACAATTATGTGATTAAAAAAAGTCTCTCTCGCCAGATGATAAAATAAATCATTATTGTTATACGTCGGTTTTTCCATAATTCTCATTGTTAGTTTTGTCGTTGTTTTTTTTTTTGAAGCAACATGAAAATCTTGCTCTTCAGAAATTTTTATTGACTATTGCACAAAAATGTTGTATGAATTGTACGATATAAAAAAAATGTTTGTTCTTTTGTTTATATAAAGTATTATATGGACTAAATGTCATATATATATATATATATATATATATATATATATATATTTGTACCTTATATTTGTACCTTGTGTGTATACACACACATATATATGTTTGTGTGTATATAAAATACTCTGTAAATATAATAAATAATAATAATGCCAAAATTTTAATAAAAGTGTGAGCGGAAAATATTTCATTAACCTGTCAGATTGAATATAAATAAATAAATTAATATACGTAATTAAAATCTTACCGTTAACATTATTTCACAAATTTTTGGTTGTTGATATATATGATACACGAGTTTTATGTAAAACTCAATAAGACTTTAAACTAACTTGTGAAATTTTACGAAGTAGGGCATTAACGTATAACTGACAAGTTGCATCAATGGGAATAAACGTAAACGAGTAAATGATATACAAATATTTGTACATGTGTGTGTGTGTGTGTGTGTGTGTGTGTGTGTGTGTGTGTGTGCATTTGTATATGTGTACATATAGTATCTTTAAGTAGAAAATTAATTAATTAAGATGTTTTTTATACATTATGTATATATAATTGAAAATTAACAATTTCAAAACTTCTCCCCTATACAACGTATATAGGTTTTGGACAATAATATTAAATTTGATCACTCAACCATGCACAATTCACAAACTTTACACACATACAATACACAATATAATTTTATTATATGAATATGTATCTCAAAAACGAATCGAATCTAAATTTAGACGAAATATAATTTTCGTCCACATACTCATTTTTTATATAGATTTTTATTCGTAAATTCCTCGCGATATACAGTTTCTTATGTTTTTAATATTATTTTGTTGAAAATCATGAATATCTCGACAGTTAATTGGTAAATTTAAAAAAATCGACGACTGTCTGATTCGGCATAGATTTTAGAATATTTTGACAACTTGTTCATTGTTTGTCTTAATAAATCAAAAGAGGTAAAATTTTATTACCAAGTGTATAGCATACACTGAAAAAAAATTTGTTATTTTCAAGTAAATATTTACTTGAATAGTAGCAAGTAAATATTCACTTGAATTAAGAAAATGTTTCCTTGTTTTTAGTAAATCTTACTTAATTCAAGAAAATCTTTTCTTAATTTAAGTAAATATTTACTTGCTACTATATTCAAGTAAATATTTACTTGAAAATAACAATTTTTTTTCAGTGTATTATTACGTTGAAAAACAAGGATATCTTGACTTCTAATCGGTCAATTTCAACAAACCGATGACCGTTAGATTAGGCGTACGCTTAAGCAAATTTTGAGTCTTTATTCAATTTTTTCGTTTTACATAGCAATTCCTATTACGTAACTGTGACAATTTGGAGGCGGACATTTTGATGTAACTGTTACATAAATGGGACATAACTTCTGTGATTGTTGACTGGGTTTAAAGTTTATCAAGAAAATGTTTTTTTGCTCATCCCCCCTCCATTTTTGTATGGTTATATCCAAAAAACTAATAGGCTCTAAGTTGAGACAAAATACGTCTGTAATTTTTCTTTTGTCTAGTGACCAAATTCAATACTTTGAACCAACCTACCCAGTAAACGAAAAAGGATTGGTTAGGTCAAATTTTGGATTAAAAAGGATTGGAAAGTATTCATTGGTATGTAAAATGAATCCATCTTAATCATTCTGAATCCTTCTTAATCCAAAATTTGAAGGACGAAGTAATGAAGAAAGAGATATATCTGATAATTTAGATAATTCAAATTTAATATTTCCGTTTCTCCAATATTATACTCCATATTATGTCGATTACATATAATCTGATATACTACGTTGCTTGCGGTGTTAAGTACTTTATATGATTCCATTTCTGCAATATTTGTATTTTATGGTTTGTCCACAACCTTAATATTTTTTGTTCTTAATGTATACGTTTGATTCTTTCAGTCAGATTCACCCTGGATATACATATGGTATACTCATATAGTTTTGATTATATTGTTGTTATACAAGATGTATCGTGTAATGTATTGTATAATTTGTATGTTCTAATTTTTTAAAATGTCTTTGATCATATATAGTTGGGATAATCGTTGTTTATAAATTTAAGTTCTTTCTTCTGAATTTTATATTTCATCATTTCAAAGCTCTGTCTACAAATCCCGATGATGTACTATAATTTTAAATGATTAAGGATGTTCAGAATTATTTTTATTTATTTATTTTTTATTTATTTATTCGACTTTATTGGCAGTTTAAATAATACATAATGTAAACATACAACAACAAATTAAAAACAATGCCAATAGGCGGGCCACAGCTCGCTCGTGAGAGCTGCTTTACAGACCGACCTAATAAATTATAATAAATAATAAATACCTAATAAATTATAGTTTAATTATAGTTTTTTTTATTATAATTTCGACACGACAATTTAAGATCAAATTAATTAAACAAATGTGGATATCACTCGAGCGATTCGTAACTCGAAGTTGTAAAGAACGAAATGAAAGATTATATATATGTATATATATATAATAAATAGTAATCGATTACTTACAGAGGTGGTACCCCATCCAGACAAAACGGCAGGATATCCAGACTTGTCGAAATCCTTATCGGGTAGCTTGACAGGCTGTACCTTGTTGTTAAATTCGATGTCTCTATCGACTTTGATCAAACCGATGTCGTTTCGAATCAAGAGCGAAGTGTATTTTGGATGACTGTAGACTTTTGACGATTGATAAACCTCGCCGCCTTTGTCAAGCGTATTAGTACCTACCACTATTGTAATTCCCGTGTCATTGAATCTGGGAATATTGAAGAAGCTTCAAGGCAACATTAATATTGAAGATTTGAATTTCTAGGATCGAAATGAATTTTTTGTTCTTGAGACGGAGCAAAGTAGTATTTTACATTCGTGAAAATTGTCGATGGACTCGTTGAAGGAATTGGTGATAGGAATTCCTACGACGCTTTGGGATTTGATGCGAGAATATATATAAAAAAATTTATCGTAATAATGGATAATTTTTATACGTGGAATATCGTGTGGAATGCCTCATACTTATGGATAAGATTAATTCATGAATGATTCATTATTTAAACTAATTAATCAGAAATAATCAATGTAAAAAATGAAAAACTTAACGAAAACTAAGAAAAAAAAGGATGTTTATATTATTTTTCAAACGCGAAGTCGTTCGTCGATCAGAAACTTACCCGGACAAACAATGCGCCGCAGTCATGATCCATCTTTTGTTCAGGATCGATCCTCCGCAAAAATGTCGATTCCTTATTCGCAGCGAAACTTGATATGGAAATTGTCCTTCCTCGGCGTTTGTGCCCCCGACGATTTTTGGACCGGATTCCCCATTGTCGGCTTTTGCATAAATTCATATTATTTCCAATGATATTTATAATCAATGCTTAATTAACGTAACATTTTTAATTAGGAATAATTTCGGTAAAACTATCGTGAAAATTCTCTCAATCTTTATTAATGATTTAAATGTTCGTTTCTTGCATGAAAGGAATTCAACAACTTTTGTAAGACTGAAATATTTTTATTTAAAGAAAAAAACGCGAAAGTATATGTAAAAAATGATATAATAATAATGATATCATTAATAATAATAATAATAATAATAATAATAATAAAAACACGAATTAAAAAAAGGGAAAATTTTCAATTTTAAAATGTAGTGAAATTTTACGTGTTTTATTTTTGTGTGACAAAGACAACATTTTTCTCTACATTTTTCGAGTAAAAATTGGGTCACATTTTTAAAAGAACGAATCTTCCACTTTCTTACTCTTTCTGGAGTGACAATTCTCCGACCTATTCTAGAAAGAGTGAAAAAGTTACTGTTTAAACTTTTATCTCATCAATGTTCACTCCAAAAATGAATGCTTCATTTTCACTCAACATATAGAGTCGAACAGAATGAGCACAAAAAGTGCGCTTTAAATCGTCTTATGTGTCGATTTAAAGAGTACCTTTTAAACTCATTCTGTATAAATAAGATATATTCGTATCCCAGACAGAAAAATAAAACCGTAATTCACAATGATCTCAGAATGTGCTCTAAAAGAGATCAGACGTCCCACTTTCTGAGGTTTTTCTGAACATGATGTCATGCAGACCTCATAATGACATCGCGATCAGAAAAACCTCAAAAAGTGGGACATCTGACGTCTTTTAGAGCACATTCTGAGATCATTCTGAACAACTTTTTACTTTGGTGTCTGGGATATTATTTCCGTAAAAAATGTCTCGTGGAAATATTTAAATAAATGTAGATTTACAGGTTGACAAAACAGCCACGAATAATTGAAAAGCGTAGACGGCGAACAATGCCGAAAGTAATCGATGGGAATTCCTAAAGCCCATTATGTTTGAACACTGTTGCGCGAATTATTCTCTATATATCGTGCATTCGCGAATTCCGTTCCGATATTATAGTCCTTTTGTTATTAACGACTGATCTTGTTTGGTACCGCTCATTACGGATATATAGCGAGCAATCACAATATCGCGAAGCTTTTACGTGCACCCCGGTGACGATATTAAAATTTGGGTCAGATATACACGCGACTTACGATGTATCTCGCGTGCTAAACGATAGAGAGGAAGTGGACCGGATGGACGATATCTTATTGCTCCTAGGTTCAACAATTAATGCATATTATGTACGTATAGGTCCACTTCGTAGAATCGTCAAAGTGGTGTGAAAACAGAACATTATTATATACTGATATAGAAAAAACATTTATGTTTGCGCCATCATTTTAAAACGAATTACCGTTAAAATGGCGATTGTAACTTATCTGTATACTTTTCAACGTTACATAAATGTATATACTTGATTGTAATATATTTGTAATATTGGCAGCATTGCTTAGAAACTTTTATTTATAGCTGAGTATTTTGTTGTCTTATTAATGTAATTTTTTTGTTTATTGTTCAGTTTTTAGTGTAATACTTATATTCATTATTGCAGGTTGTGTGGCTGCTTGTCGCTTGTTTACTGAACTCCCAGACGCGGCAAAAAGAGCTCTTTAAGATGTCTTTAAAATGTTATGACTTCTTAAATACTGCTCAGAAAGTGATCTTAAAGTGATCATTAAGAAGACTCATATGCCGATTTTAAGAGCTCTAAAAGACCTCTCAAATGGGAGGTCTCAAAAGATCTTGTGGGACTATATATGTATATGTCAGAGAATTCGTAAATTATAGAAGTCTTAAAGAAGATTTGGGAAAGTTTTATTGCTTTTAAGGAACGGTCTATAAGTGACCATAGCGAGATGATTAAATCATAACCGCAAGAATATTAAAATTATAAAGTATTTATATATATGACTTGAATTCAAAATTTTCAGTCTCGTTTCTACAAAATTACTCTTTAAGGGAAGTTTTAGGTTCTTGTCGCCTGATTGTCTCGTAATTTTTTCTCGAATTTGACTTTCATCATAAGTGAATATATGTATAACGTAGCCCAGATAGCAAAATAAAAAGGAGTTCAGATTGATCTCGGAATGCGCTCCAACAGAGGTCATATGCGCCACTTTCTGAGGATTTTCTGAGCATGAGGTCATAAAGACCACATAATGACATCGTGTTTAGAAAAATCTCAGAAAGTGGCGCATCTGACCTCTTTTAGAGTACATTATGAGATCATTCTGAACTCCTTTTTATGTTTGCTATATGGGATACTTATACGTTTCTGATACAGCTTCGGATCTTTCTTATATAAGATATTCAACAAAAAATAATCTCACATTTATTATAATTATTATTATTATTATTATTAATATTATAATTTTGATCTTTGGCAAAAATCTATTCTTGAAAGCTCTAAAATATTATATCTTGGAGTAATCTCATTAAAGATAATCATAATTAGAGGTTTTTTCGTTAGGTCTCTTTGCCGAAAATCATAAATAAGACTTCTTACAGAGTTCTTTATGCCGTAAATCGTAATTTGGATCTCTTCAAGAACTCTTTTTTCTAAGATTCAAAATCATGATTTAAGTTTTTTAAAAGATCATAAGCAAAACCTCATGAAGAGCCTCTTTTTGACGAAGCCCGCGAAAAAAAATTCAAGATCAAACGATATCTTTTCAGATCAGATTAGATCTAATGAGACCATATTTGATCCGAGTTATGGCCATATCTACAGAGATCTGTAAATTTTATATTCAATTAGATCTGGTCAGATATAACAAGATCTAATGTTAAATATTGTCTGATCTTGTCAATGATCTAATTAGATCTGAATAAGATCTTATTTGATCCAGTAATATCTGTGCAACTTTTTTTCTCGGGAGATAACAAATGACACCTCTTTGAGAGGTTTTTAAGAGTTACGTGCTTTCTGGCAGGGGTCATGCATACATTTTATGAATTTAATTTTTCCAAATTTTGTTCAAGTTGAATTTCATTAATATTGTTCTTCATCTGAATCCATCTTTTTTACATGCGAGTCCTTCATGCATATTTTGGAAAAACTCGTTTTTATATTTAAGAATTAATGAAAATTCTTTTTGTGGGATTTAAAAAAAAATTCATTCATATATATATATATATATATATATGATCGTTTTATTATCAATGTAAATCGTATTATATATTGTATATTATTGTATAAGATACCCTTCAAAATGCGGGAATTCCTACTGGTTAATAATTTTTGTTGTAAAATTTTAAATCGAATTCTCATTAATCGATTAAATAAAGTAACTGAAGAAATATCATTTATTGGAATAATCTATTTTATTGTTAAGAAAAAAAAATGAAGATTTTTCAAATACAAAAATGGAAACAAATGAGTTTTTGATTTATTGTTTAATTTTATGAAGGTTTACAATATGGTTTAAAAAAAATATAATTTTAAAACAATTTTAAACAAGAGTGCGAAAGTATTTGTTTATTATATATAGGTGTCATTCTTAAACGAAGGTCCATATAGTTTACACAATTGTAATAAATACAATGATGTACATTTTTACAATACAAAAAAGTATAATGATGGGTTACAATCGCCATTTTAATATTAATTCATATATATATATATATATATATATATATATATAGATATATATATATATATATATATATTGTTTTTTTTTTAATTTCCAAAGCTTTCTTCCTCTTACGTAAGATTTAGTTTAAATTGTCATCGCATATCCTTCAACTATTGCGCAAGTGTTAACCTCTTCAAGCGCCTTCAAGGTTACGGACAGATTTCTTTTATATCATCTTGAATATTATTACGAACGTTCGTTCCTTATTTATCGAGTAACAATTCCAGAAATGACACGGTTTTTATAGGCCTTATATTGGGTGTATTTGTTGGTCATACGCACGAAAACATTTGGCCCCGTTCGGAGATCAGATAATCAATTTTGCTCATTCCTTTTTTGACAATCGAGGATATCTCGACTTCTAATTGGTCAATTTTAAATATTCGATGACGACTTTAGTCGGTATACAATTCCGAATATTTTAAGCAATTGTTCAATATTTTCTAATAAAAAACTAAGAAAGATCTATGAATTTTTCCGAGCATTTTAAGTACGTATCTTTTTTTTTAATCGGGCGCATCTCGACTTCTAATTGGTTAATTTTAAAAAACCTATGGCTATTTCATTTATATAGAATACAAAAAAAAAAAAAAAAAATAAGAAGAAAAGATGATTACAATACTCGTTTCCATCAATTTTCATTAATTTTTTTCAATGAATTAAGCAAGATATATTGTAAAATGAAAATTTCTTGATCGATTATAATATTAAAGTTCAAAAATAAGTAAAAATATATTTTTTTTAATATTTTTTTTTTTTTTGTGGTTCTTTGAACCTTGTACAGTGACCGTTTTTTACTTATTTTTGAAC
>JAPYZR010018978.1:3192-13339 GCA_030522945.1 Trichopria nigra
CCAACGTTCCCCCACTCCTACCGCTATTCGCTTCTTCTCCGACGTTCGGAAACCTTTGGCGAATAGGCGACCGGAGTGGGACTAGGAGTGGGGGAACGTAGGCTCTCCGCCGACGAGATTCACAGGGGAGCTCAGTTACTGGTTCGACTATATGTATGATAAATCAAAGCATGCATGAGCATTAAAAAATTTGTAATCCTTTTGAATTCCTGGGTATTCGCGCTTTTAATCCACGGATATGGATTGGAAATGATTCATTTTCGGCGATAGTATTTTTGGATTCGCAGGGATTGGGAAAAAAGGATAAAAGTTTATAAATATATATAACTTTAGATTAAATAGCAACATATCTATTGTTATTACTAAATTCTATGTGTTTGTATATGGCTCTGAAAGTACCTATATATACAAAGATAGTAAAAAAAAATGTTTTTTTTTAACTTTTGTCTTGTTTTTGCATATACTTTTTTAAAATCAAAGCAAAGAAAATTGTAACTGACATTCATAAGCGAATAAAAAAACAATACTATACTATCGAATTATAGCATATCCTCGTTAAGTGGAAACAGATTTGAATTCCATTTGACAGGACATGAGCTGGAGGAGTTATAAAGATCGATATCCGTTTTCTAATGTTGATGTTTAAAAAAGTTACACGAGAATCTTGATGACACATATACATGCTATTCCCGCAGTCATAATCGTTTGCAGTCAGTCATTTCCTATGAGTTTCAGTGATCGGTGATGTGTAGTAATGTGCAAAAAAGTATTGAAGCTTCTCATCGTCTTGTGTTATTTCGGTATAATAGAACGGCTTCCATCAGTCATTCGTTACAAATATATATATATATATATATATATAGTGACGCACAAAAATTAAAAATTATATGTCATCAAAATATGTCAACTGATTTTAATAACTATGTATATTTTCTCTCGAAATTTTCTTGCAATTCGGAGAAATTGTAAAAATTCATACCGATAAAGGAAATGCATTTCCAATCATCAGCAGAGGTATATATGGACAGAATGAATTCAAAAAGTGTTCATTAAGTCCTGTTATGCGTTTAGCACTGAGCTTTTTTTCAGAACTCGTTGATCGTCCAACCTTTTACCTCTGCTTACTGAAAATAATAATAATATTAATAATAATAATATGTCTTTGAAGAATATCGCGTTACAGTCACTTTTATAGATATATTTTTATAAACCTTTTTATTTAGCATTTCATTATTAAAAAAAAAATATATATATATATATAATAAATATTAGAATATGGTCGGTTGATGACAAAGTTAATACAAAATTGACGTTTCGGGCATAGCCATCTTCCAAATTTATTTTAGAAACAGATGGTAATCAAACAAGTGCAGCGGAAGATTTTATTACATTGTACACTCTTTATTATTTTGAGAACAGACTTTCGTCATGAGAAAAATTGCCCTTATTTATGGAAAAAGTTACATTTTTGGAATTTTCACTATAAGTATGGTAAAAATTGCCATTCATCGTATCAATTTTTTTAATATTAAAATTTTAAGATAAAATTTGACTATAATTACTTTCATTTAATTACATAAGTTATGCAGTTAAACTTAAACAGTGTACGCTTTAATATAATCTACCGTTGCACTTGTTTGATTACCATCTCTTTCTAAAAAAAATGTTGAAGAGGGCTATATATACCTGAAACTTATTATATATATATTTATTCAAAGAGGGGTCAATAAAAGTCAATACTTTTTAAATTGTCACGCCTAATGTTTGACAGGTGTAGTGCACCGGCCGTGCAGAAGTTTGGACGTCACCACGATTTATCGCGGTGGAAATGAATTTCCATTGAATTACACGACGGTGGAATGTCACGCGCGCACGGATGCCCTCGGCCTACCATTCATAGCTCCGAATGGAACAATGATAGGTAAATAAACCTTGGATTTTCTTTATCACCAACGATTGAAACGAGTGCATAATTGAATTGAAGATTATTCATGGCATGGTAATTTGATAAGGACCGAAGAAATGAAGAAAGATTTCGAATTTTAAAAAGGGAAAATGGTTTGATTTTTCTTATCAAAAGTGTAAATTTTTTTGTCCTGAAATCATATATAGGGTGTGACACCAATTTGGCTATACAGTGTTGTAATTTCGAAGAAAGTATATATAGTGGTGGGTCGGAAAAATAGCGATAATGGCCAAGGAAAGCAAAAAACAAAAAAAAAAAAACAAAAAAAAATCAAATGGTAGGATAAACCTAATAATATATAAGTAGACAATTGTATTAACATATATATTTATATATACATACGGTAAAAGTAAAAAAAAAAAAACGCTTATAATGCCTCTTCAAACCATTAGCTGAAAAATAACGAAAAATTAAAAAACCTATAACAAATTATTTACCATTTTGTTTTTACTTCGACCCACACATATAGGTTAGCTTCTTCACGTATTGCTATAAATTCAATATATCGGTCAAATCTGCAGCATGAGGGAGAAATTTTGAAAATGTCTATTTTCAATTTTTAAAATATTTGTATATCTTCCATTGTGCTCGGCTGTACGTCCGACACCCTCAGAAAACTGAAAGAATTGGTGGCTACATGCAAATGGCCACTTTAAAATATTTGTATATATAAAATATATATATCATCCATCCATATTTTATTTATTCAACCATAAATGATTGGTTCAAACGAACAGGCCCGACAGGTTAACGGAACTCCGGGTGTGGAGTTCTTTTATGATGAATGACGGAAGGGGGGGGGGGGGGTAGTAAAAACAATTATTAATAAATTTTTGCGTTCGTTGAATGACACTATACTTTGATAACAACAGATGTAAATTAATTTTTGAAAGTTTTTTTTTCACTCGAAATGAAAGTGACTCCATCCATTAAAAATTGGACAGAATCTCTTTCTGGCGTTTCATCTCGGTCTGCACCCACTAGAATCATCAGCAAGGCTTTGTGGTAAATAAATTTCACACTTTTTTTCAACGACAAATTTTTATAGTTTTATTTGCAAGGGCAAACGATGATTTTCTAATTGAATTTTTACAAATAAATTTATCAGTAATAAGTTCGCTTAAATTTATTTTTTCGGCGTTTTGTCCAACAAGGTAATATTTAGCTACAAGATATAATATATATATTGTAACTTAAAAACGCTGGAAAATAGGATTTACGCTATATTTGAGCTTATTTTTCATCTCAAAATTACCTTCTCTGACTGACCGTCGTATTCGCCAAGCACGGCTAGTAATACTTCACACACTTGTCTTGGAAACCATTAGTTTTCTTTAAAATTTCGCCTTAAATTCTACAGATGAAATGTAATAAAAATTTATTTAAATTTACTTTATAACACATGATGTTCAATAAACACCATCCAAAAATATGAATTGCAAAATAATGTTTGTGTTAATTAATTAATTTCTATCAAAAATGGTTGAATCTGTATCACAAAGTATCACAAATTTCCAAGTTGGTGCTAATATCAATTATTGTTATGATAATGAAAATAGTAATGTCAAAATTATGTTTTATTGTAGATGGTGCATGCGAGTACTAATTACTATATAACTACAGAAGAGCGACTTACATTTATATGAATCGCATGAAAAGGTGAAATTAGTATTAGAGTGCACAAAAGAAATGAGGCAAAATTGTTCTTCTATTACATTATTAACTATAATATGTATATTAAAGCTACAAAATAAGCCAATGACTTGAAATTGGAAGAGCCTAAATTGCCTCGTACTCGTAGGGTTCCGAAACGTCTACAGGAATCCGATGTCCATATATTCAAAACAACAAATGAGTACTACCGAAAATGTTATAATGAAATATATGATCAGTTAATCTGTTCATTAAAAGAAAGATTTGACTCGACAACCATGCAGATCCTCGATAAATGAATTATATACTATATTGAATTATATACTATACTAGAATTTTATAAAAATAATTTAAATGAAAATAGATTAAAACTACATATAGGGATATGTTTCACGATATTATAAAACAACGAAATGTTACAATACGATGTTTGAAAGACGTTGTAAATTTTTTAAAAGTAAATATATGTCCGCAATCGAAATGTTAGACGAATTCTCCAAATTAATTAGGATTTTAATTACAATACCAGTAACATCGTGTATTGCTGAGCGATCGTTTTCAGCTTTGCGAAGGCTGAAAACATGCACACGATCTACGATGCGGCAAGATCGTCTGAATCACATCGCATCGCAAATAACATCCAACTTGCTAGACGATATCTCCTCAAGGAATAATAAAATTGACTCGTAGTTAATAGCGATTGATTTTAGCGACTTTACTCGCATGCACCATCTACAATAAAACATAATTTTGACATTACTATTTTCGTTATCAATATCATAACAATAATTGGTATTAGAACCAATTTGGAAATTTGTGATACAGATTCAACCATTTTTTATAGAAATTAATTAATTAACACAAACATTATGTTGCAATTCATATTTTTGGATGGTGTTTATTGAACATCGTGTGTTATAAATTAAATTGAAATAAATTTTAATTATATTTCATCTGTAGAATTTAAGGCGAAATTTTAAAGAAATCTAATGGTTTCCAAGACAAGTGTGTGAAGTATTACTAGTTTTAGTAATAGTAGAGATGAAAAATAAGCTCAAATATAGCGTAAATCCTATTTTCTAGCGTTTTTAAGTTAGAATATATATATTATATCTCGTAGCTAAATATTACCTTGTTGGACAAAACTGCGCTATATAGAGCAGGTAGATTTTTGTCACTATTGCAGCTTGCAAATCTTTAAATATTGCGATTCTTTTTGGAGAATCTCGAATAAAGTTTATCAATTCTTTGGCTACTCCGAGAAAATTATTAATGAGATCTACATTCTTCATTGCATCTTGTGCAACGAGATTCAAAGTGTGGGCTGTACAATGAACAAAAAGTGCTCTGGGTTCCAAATTCCGAATCAGCATTTTCCGCCTATATTTGAAGCCCCGTTGAAACATTGACCTCTCAGTTTTATAATGTAGTGTTGCTTACTTCATAGAAACCTAAGAATATTTCCTTAGTGTTAAGTCCGGCAATGTAATTCGGACGTTAATGGAAACTTGTTCCAGTCTTGATATATCTGACGTTTCGTCTACAACGATAGAATAAAATTCCACGGATTTAATTTCTTTTAAAAGGGTGTTTATAACATCATGAGACATCATCTCCAACATTTCATTTACGGATAAATCAGAGTGTGGACTCTTCCCCGCTTCCACACCAAACCTGTCGGGCCTGCACACGAATACACCTTGATTACACGTGTACTCATGAGAAAAATGTATAATTTTCTACACTGAAAAAAAAAATTCGTTATTTTCAAGTAAATATTTACTTGAATTAAGTATAAGATTTACTAAAAAGAAGGAAACATTTTCTTAATTCAAGTAAATATTTACTTGAAAATAACGATTTTTTTTTTCAATGTACACAGTTCCTATTAATGTATTGTTATTTATAGTGCCTGAAGTGGGAGTTCACGTGCCCAGCTGCCAGATTGGACACAAACCAAATTGTCCGTGGATCTCTCAAGGCTGGAGAATCACTGAAAGTTCCGACGTAGACTTGTCGCCGTCGCTGTGGCCTTACGGTTAAGTTTTTCCTTTACATTACGGAATTCTCAATGATAAGATGCTACGAGATTTCTCGCAAGCATCCAAATTACACTATAAAAATTAGTATGAAATCCCACGAGTTACCAGATTTTTCAATTCAAATTCAGGTTGATTCAAGTCGTTATTTTGTTCGGTTAAATGATATGTCGAATTATATATTTACAGTTATCGTCCCTGATGTCGTTACCAGATATCCGAGGTGGCCCCTTGTCGTAAAGCATTTAAACAGGCCAATAAAGTCCAATAAAAGAAATCTAAAAAATATCTCTATAATTAACAAATTTTTGCTCTCTTTTCTTGAAATTGTACAGAGATGAACCCCATATATGTTTTATTGTTAACATTCATATCAGTCACATAACTTGCCTACATATACACGTAAATCCAGTTTAATTAATTGTAATTCATCATCATCATCGGCATCATCAAGTATACTTCATGTTTGACGAATAAACGATGCTTTGCCTCATACGAATTTCAATACTATTACAGAAGTCATACGCGTTCATACTGTCAGCGGTTACGTATCCGAAGTTATCCCATTGTTTAAGCCGGGTTTTAATTTCTCGTTGAAAACTTCAACGGTGGGAATCGCACGAGTTTTCCTCCTGACAGACGTCCATGCAACGGAAATCTACGTCGTCGACGTCGTTCACAATGTCGTAGACGTTGTAAAAGAGGTCAGCGGAATCTTGAAATGTGGAAGCGGCAGCCAATACGATACCCAAGTAGACTTGGGCTTAGGAATGGGGAAGAAAATGTGTCACAGCATCGGAAGCATATACATCGTAAACACAGCATTTTTAATTCGATCGAATATTTTATGAGCAGTAACAAGATACTTGAACTAGCTATAGTCCAGTTACGTTTTATATTAATATACGTTTGGTTCGTTGCAAATAGATTCGTGTGATAATTTTCTTAAGTCAATTTGAAAAACATAATAATTTCGAAAAAACAAATCGCGTTTGAAGTACAGTGTTTTCGAGAATATAGACAAAATAAAAAATTAAACATTAAAAATTTCTATAATATGATACAAGTTTTTTACCATTAGCTCGCGATATTGGCACCATTATACCAGTTGTCTTTTTACGACAGGATTATGTAATATCATATCTTTGATCTTTCTTTGAAAAATCAGAACCGCTCGAAATTAATCATTTATTATAATTGCATGTATGTTTATGTTCTGTTACATACACCAAGAGATGGTTTGCAGACGACGAGTTGATGTTCAGAATCGAAATGGTAGATAATAAACTTTATCTCTGGCAAAATAAGTCAGCTCCAATATTAACCCTGACCGACCCTTTGTCATTCAAAGTAAAGTACTTGGCTCTAACAACGATTGGCATTCAACGAACGTGGAATTTATACTTAGGTAATGATGTATTATACATATATTGACATTATTATGTATAACAACAGATTAAAATGGCTGAAACGTCAAATGTGATATTTATAAAACACCAATATCTAAACTCCATAATTGAAGGTACCGTGCATGAGAAATCACGCTTCTGTTTTGTGATAAGCGTTTAAGTATGTATATGTTCGATTCAATGAAATGATAGTGAAATTTTATCAATAGAGAACGGGAGAAAGAGAGAACAGAAAATAAGTATTAAAAAATTGCCCATATGCTTCCTAAATTTTTTTTTTTTTTTATTACGGCCCTTTTCTGCCCTTCTACGGCTAATTGGCCCATCACCGATCGCACTATGACCCGGACGACCTGGGGCCCTGGTATCGGGGCCCTGGTATCATCTATCTCTAAATCTATCTAAATTATTAAATTAAATAGAAACTTATATATAAATATGAATAATAAAATATCGAGACCCCGGGAAAAAATGGATTAGATATAATTATATCTGGATCAGATATGATTATATCTATAATTATATACGGATTTTGACCTGATATAAGTATATATGTATACATATGGTCATATATCGTTATATCTCAATTATATATGACCATGTATAATTATATATGATCCAGATATAACCATATATGATTCAGATATAATTATATCTAAATCCATTTTTTCCCGGGACGCCATTAGCTTTCGGAAAAACAGAATTATTTTATAACAACGTCTTTAAAACAGGAAAAATAAATTTGTAATTGGGAGAACGGGTCAAAAACATTATCAATTCCTTTTCGTTTATACGAAACAGAAATGAAACATGAATAAATCGAAAAGTAGAAATGAAATTTTTAAAATACATATAGATAGAATCGTAACGAACAACAAATCTTGCAGGGCCATAAAAATGACCGAAAAGTAAAATAGTAGGTTACTATATACTATAATAAATTTTATATTCATAATGAAATTATTTTCAGTATCATAATGACCATAGCTACAAACCTTTCCAATTTTGGAGTTCGATCATGTTTTTGTGTGTTTTAACTTAGATTTTCTAATTTTTTGAAACTTATATAGTTTTTACTCTCGATTCATCTTCATATTAGGTGTATCCCTACCCAGCAAACACAAAAGTATAATACAACGACTATGTAAAATGTTATTTTGTTTTTGGAGGGTATAGGGTTTTCTTTCCACCCGATGACATTCTCCTTGATCAGTCGGTGAATCAGCAGAGATTATTTCATTATTTCAGATAGTTCAGAAACGATATTAATTTTAGGTCGACAAACACTATGATGTAAATTGACAAAAGCCACATCGAACATTGACAAAATTCTGTAGATATAATTGGAGAAATCACAAAAAGAAAAAAATACAGAAATTATTAAAACGACGTCCAAAATAGTAAAAACTGATTGAAAGGAAAAAAATAGGACAAAATTCGAAGATATTACACCAGTGTTAATAATTAATTAAGTTATCAAAAAACTTGAAATTTCTCTGAAATAAATAAATAAATAACAAGAGTTTTTAAAAACCAAAATATTCAGAAAAAAATTTGCATACATTGTTAAAAATTGTATAAATTATTTTTATAGTAAAAATACAAAAAATATTGTAACGACTACTTTATAATTCTCGCTTGACTTTAATTAACATCATTCCATACAATTATTGATTATATATAGTTCAACACTTTTATATAGTTTTTAAAATGAAAATATCTTGAGGACATTTTACTAAAAATGAAATGTGAAAAAACAATTCTTCCCTAGTGTATATCTACGTATACATGTAATATGTTATTGTTTTAAAAATGCAATCTCCATATTTTCCATTGTTTCAGAGACTAGAATATTGTCTTTGTTCGGAATTCGGGGAATCTCAAAAAGTCCAGTCATATCTTTGCGAAAAACGTCAAAAATATGCATTTCATTTTACGTATACATGAATTCTGATTCCGTATCCACAATAAAGATATCTGCTCGAATGTTTGACGGCACGATAAAAAGCGTAGCTCAGCTTACCAGTAATAATCACAATGTCGTAAGTTACATATTTTTTATATATTTGTATAGCGAATTAGCATAGATTTTTTCTTAATTTTATAAGTTTCATAAATAATAAAAAAAAAACTACATTTCTTGTATAATAAATATATGTATATATAATTATATATATTTATATATATTTATAATATTATAAATATACATATTGTATATTGTATATAATTAATGTATATTATAATTATAATACACATTAATGTATAAATATCTACATAAATATTTATGATATTTATATAAAGATATAAATATAGTTATAGATATAAGTATATAAATATAGTTACAGATATAAGTAATATATATAAGTCTTCCAATTTTCTAGAGTTTTTGATAGTATTTCAAAATGGCCACTGAAGCTTAAAAACATAGTCTCATATACATTTCGATATGACCTCCCTTCTCCTTCTATCCTTGTAAAATTATAATTTCCTAACACTGCTCTCATTAATTTCTGGAAAAATTAATGGTTTTCAAAATGTCGAATTCATGTAAAAAAAACATGTCGAATGAAAAAAAAATAACGAATTTCTCAAAAAGATTCTCAAGAACTCGTTTATTTAGTTGATTTCGATTTTAACCGCTATACACTTTACGATTTTTAATATGTCGCATTCAACATCGGAATAATATAGGATGTCTTGCTATTTCCTACGTCTATATACGGAAGTCTCCATGTTCAATTCACGTAAATTTTCTTTACAAAAATAATTTGCATTTAGAATGCACCAACGTATTCATGATAATTCCTATACTATACTTCTGTATGGTAATAATAAGCTTTACAAATTTGAAGAAGGCGTAGTTTTTCTTTTTAGGTTCATTGAATTATAGGTGCTGAAAGTATTGATATATATATATATATATATATATATATATATATATTAAATATCGCGTTTCAAATTAATGGATAATCTCTTCATTTTCCCGGGAAAAAATGGATTAGATATAATTATATCTGGATCATGTATGATTATATCTGGATCATATATGATTATATCTGGATCATATATGTTCCAGATAT
>JAPYZR010019005.1:0-11038 GCA_030522945.1 Trichopria nigra
GCCCAAACTTTGAAAAAAAGTTTCAATCTTTTTTTATTTATATTTTTATTGTTGTAAAGCTCGGTCGATAACTGTTCTACTTTAGAACCACCTTAATAGAGGAAAAGAGTATCGATTAAGCAAGATAATAGATAAATTTGCTTTATACATCAATTACTTTGAATAAATATGCAAAAGAGTTCTTACGTCGTGACTAATTTTTAGGGAATGTATAGCCATGCTGACAAGCGAATCGCCCGCTTTAAATTCTGCAACATCTGGTCGATCATTTTCTAATTGGCTCAAACTCTCGCTCAATTCGGGATTCGTAAGGTATCCGGGTTTCAAATTTCCTATTAGATAGTAGTCATAAGCAGAAGACCTGAAACATATTTGCGTTACTCAACACTTGCTCAAACTTGCATTAACACTTCTTGCTACATACAAGCTCCGTAAATGTACTTCATTGAACTCAACTTCAATGCTCTGTACCAAAAATATATTAACATTGACTATCAACAATTATTATTATTTCTGCACCAATATTCATAAATATTTTTAATTATAACTGCAGTCTGTTAGTTCAGATTATTCGCCAAAATTTGAGAGATTGAATCTGCATACTAAAATCAATCAACGCAAAAACAATAACACAATTCGCAATGTTAAAATTACTTCGAGCTTCTACTATAGTAGTGATGCTACTGCAGGAAAGCGGTGGAAACAACTAAAACGTACTCGTAATGAAACGTAACAAAAGTCCAAATAGTTTACGAACAAAAATTCTTTACAAATTATGAATTTCTAAAACAATGCATTTAAAAACAATACATAGATAGGAAGAAAGAATTTTCAAATATCTATAGTTAGGACTTATGCAATAAGTAAAAGCAATTTTCAAAACATGCCAATGTTTGTAATCATATGATGAAGTGTAAAAAGAGTTCACAAGAGGCCTATCAAATTTCGAAAACTTCGAAAAATATTATCCCTAATATGGCTTTATTAAATTAATCAAATTTAATGAAGTACATTTATCAAAAGTCCGCAAAAACTGACAAATTAATAATTAACATAGCGTTTGTTAACTAAAACAGAAATGGTCAAACAAAATCATTTCAATAACGCCTGCAATTAGCAATTATTTATTTACTTGGGGGATAAAACGTGAACTTCTTTAACTAGCTGGAATTCCAAAACGACGCTTCTTTACCTTCTATCTCTTGCCTCCTACAATAATAAAAAAGCCATGTGATCAAATCACTGGCGGACGACTTGACACCACTATCAGTACAAAAATTTAAACATTATTTAGACCTTATTTATTCCTACGACGAAAAGTAATTAAAACAGAACTATATATATATATTAAAGGTATTGTTCCAAGAAAATATTAACATAATATTATGTTAAATGCTATAAAATATGATTAACACACTCATATTTTATAACGATTTAAAATGAGTATAAGATTTTAAGGCTCTGATCCGATTTTTTCCGTGGAGTAAGAAAATTCACTTTTTGCAGAACTAGAAATGAATTATATAGCAATGACGATCAATATTGTAGAATTGTTAAAAGTAATAAAAATAACGAAAATTAAGATATTCTTTAATATTTTTGATTTAAGTTAAGACTAGTTCATTTTTTAGAGTGTAAAATGTATATAATGGTAAACAAAAATAAAGTACCAATGTGCAGGATCATTATGCATGAGAGTGAAATCGAGTATGGCTTCTCCTTTGTTTACTTCATTTGTTATCTTAATGTTCCTTGTGGATGATTCGTAACCATCTGCACTTGCAGTTACGTTATATTCTCCAGGTACTAAAAGTCGCCAGTAATCGCCCTCTTTGGTGGCATAAATATCGTGATTAATCCCTTGCACTGAAATCGTTGCGTTAGGGATAACACCACCGTTGGTCGAGTGCACCCTTCCATGTACGCCTTTTCGGGACTATGAGTAAATATTTTGTATTAAATTAAAAAGAAATTGTTATGTATGGTTCACAAAAACAAGATTTTAAATACTCTGAAATTCTTTCGAAACTACTCTATTAGTGTCTTCAACCTACCGCTTCTATGAATGCGAGCAATGGTTCTCTATTTTCCATCCAGAACTTCGGAAGCTCGTCGGCCGTTGGATATTTCGTACAACCGATTTCCAGAGTTATTTCAAATGCATTACTGAATAAATAATTGAAGTCTTGCATACCGCCAGAAACAGAATACCAGGCTGCACCATTCGTTATCCCATTGGGAAATCTTTCGCTAAGAAGTGAATGCCCGTATTGACCTTTTGGCATCGGGCATGGTTGTCCGAGATGCATTCGGTTATGAGCATTTGAATAAATCAACGCGACCATTTTGAAAACTGCATCGTCTGGACTTAGATTTGGTTCGGGTCTCATGCGGAAGGTTGCACCTGTTTCTGGATTGTCATCGTACGGATAATTTGCTACAAGTGCTCCGCCATGGAGATTAGCAGATAATACGAATGGATTCTGACGTATCCAATTCATCACGGCTATCGTTTCTGGCTCTTGTTTTCGATTGTACTGCAAATGATTAATACTTGATAACATTGTAAGGAATAAAGATATTTCTGTACACAGTAAATGAAATGGGAACTCTTTTAAGACTTGTCGATTGCAAAAGTGAAAAACATGTCAAATAAATACCTGGTTTATCAATAAGAAAAAATAGCTATAAATGAAGAATACATATTGACTTCAATTTGTGAAATAAATTTCTAATTCTTTGTAATTCCAATGGAAATGACAACTGACATTGAAATTTTTATGTAAATGCAACTGTTAGGTTTCATCACCTAATCTCATCATTATAAACTTTAAAATCATTAACAGCTTAACTTTATATATATATATTCATGTGAATGCTCTCTTAGTTATGATTTATATAGATATGCAAAAAAAAAAATAATAATAATAATAAATACTAATAAATATTAATATTACAATTTTTGTAAAGTTTGTTGTTCATTTTCTGAATATGATTGTTATAAAAAATAAAAATAAAAATTAGAAATTTTTGCATCCAGAAAAAACGTTTTAACAGTAAAAATGAAAAATAAATGAAGAAATCATAACGTACATCGTTTGTTTTATATTGATCCGGGAAATTCCTGTTTAAATCGACATGGTGAGCGTTATCTCTTCCAACAAGACCAGTGACATCTCCAACCTTTGATATTTCATAGCCGTCTGGATTCATACTAGGCATAATGTGTATCCGAACTGAGTCAACAATTCTATTGACCCTTGCATCGGATCCGTAGTTTTCACAGAGATATTTTATAAGCAATAAGAGCATTTCTCTTCCAACGACTTCATTTCCATGCATGTTGCCTATGTATTTCATCTCTGGCTTCTGTGGATCATGCTTACCCGGATTCTTCGTAATTTCCAAAACATAAAGCGAACGACCCTCCACTGATTCACCAATAGAGTACAACCTTGTAATATTTGAGTAATTGATGCTTATTTCGCGCAAAAATTTCTCCATTTCAACATAATTGTGATGCACAAAATTCGTCGAAGTAAAGAAGCCAAACGGATCTCTTTCGCTTGTCACATTTTGGAGTTTGCTGGAAACTTTTATAGGAAAAGAAACGATAAATTACATAAAAACATAAATTAGCAAATGAAAAATTAAAGTTTAATGTAGTCATTATCTAAAAATATTGTGAACATGTGAAAAATCATGTATGCTAGTGAGAGAAGTGTACAGACATGTTTTAATTTTTATTTATACCTCTTTTCATCTTCAGCATCTAATATGAGATTACTTTCATACTGAATGAACTTGAATGAACTGTTTGATATTGAACTGAGTAAAAAATGAAGCTTTATGAAAAAGAAAAATAATAAAATATCAAGGAATAGTAAATTAGTAAATATTTAGAATCAAATTCTGTTTGTACATTGTTCATATTAATTCATTCCATAGCAAATAATTACGAGCAGTAGAAGAAACACAAGGTACAGAGAACACAACAGGGAGGCATAATAAACGAAAACAGCTAGTGCGCGCTCAACAACTCGCCAGAAAATATTACAACTTATCAAATTATTACTTATAAAATTATTATATAAACAGTGGAGAGGGTCCACAAGAGACACAATTAGAGGTACTACCTGTGACACACACCATTGGAGGATTGTGACGCTATGGGAGGAGCATTGTAACTAAAAAGCTTTTCAATAAATTAAAAATTAACATTTTTTCTACATTTCTTGTAGTCCTCCAAAGAATTATCGAGTTCCCCTAGATTCATTTTTCAAATGTTTCATATTCTGTTTACTATTTCTTTTTCATATTTTTTAACACTATTGTTCATTCAGTAATGAATATGTCTAAATATGAACTATTATTTTTACAAAACTACACTTTATAAAATTTTTATATTAACTACACTCAACATGTACAGATGTACTAATCTCCACTAATTTGAAGACTTCATGTTGTCGAACAACAATTAGACAAACAAAAATATTCAATGTATACTGAAACATTTAAGACGAGTTTCTATAATCTAATCACATTGATTAAAGTGTTTATTATATACTCTGTGTATTCTTTAAAATGTATGTAGTTCACTGTGTTTGATTTGACTATCGGTCCCACAATGTACGTACATGCACATAATAATAGTTACAGACATGGTTGTCGATGACTATAGCATTTTGTTCAGTTTGATGGAATCTTTTCTCTGAGTGAAATCTTTATAAATGTCTACAAATAGTTTTCTACAAAGGAGGTGTACAGATACAGAAAACTAAACTGTTAATGAAAAAGCTTTAAGGGTTTAAGGAACAGACTAGCATGTGCACTAAACTACAAAATACTCATGCAAATTCGATGTATTAAACATATATGCAAGGTACATATTTTGAAATCCTCGTGCACTTGAGTTCTGTTACATGTGATTTTATACTAGAAAGTATGGGCATAAATTATTCATTTCTTTAAAAATGAAAGAATAATAAAGCGCAGATCACGAGTATCAACTATCAAGTGTACTATACTATATTTATTTATTTACAGCCAGAAAAGCAAATAATTACGAGCAGTAGAAGAAACACAAGGTACAGAGAACACAACAGGGAGGCATAATAAACGAAAACAGCTAGTGCGCGCTCAACAACTCGCCGAACAAGTGCGGGAGCGATGAGGAGAAGCGTGGCTGGTCGTAGCATTGAAACGCTCGTTGACAGCAAATATAGTTCTTTATTCTGATATTGCACTATACATTACAGTTTTGCTCTCAAAATTCACACAAACGGAGTACATATCATAAACTTAAATCATGGCGCTCACATAACGTGAAAGACACTCGTTTAATTTCGGAATGTAACTGATAATAAAAATCACCTGGAAAACCCCTAAGTCTTATTTTGAAAAATGATTGATATGAAGTCGGTTATTCCAAACAAAACTTGAAAGCTACGTTAGTACGAATGGTCGATTCTATCTTATCTTTCCTCAGTTAAGCGTAATTTCAGAGAATACTTTTTGTGTGTACTGTCATGGACTAGTTGCCAGAAATCGTGTGAACGACTACGGCTACTGAACACTGAAACTGCGAAACTGAAATTCGAGTTGATAATAAACTTAGATAAAGTAATAAGTTGCCTATATGAAATAAAGTACGAAATGGATTTGTTCATTTTAAGTTACGGCAGGTTCGTAGCAGCGCGAACAGCTTTGGCGAATCGATAAAAGAAACTTAAGAAGTGCTTCGTAAAAACTAATTTATGTACGCAGAGACCGATCCTAACCTCTTCGCTTATTGTTCTGCCATTTCCGAACGATGCAAAATTTACAGCGATTTCTCCATACCTTGTGTTACTATATCACATGGTGTTATGCGTTCGCTCATTACTATCATGTTATCCCTACGATAAGCCGTATCTACGCGCTGTAAAATCAAAAAAGGATACACAATTAAATCGCAAAGAGATTTATATGCAATTGCTTAACATTCTTTACGATAGTCACTTTTTGTTTGTAAAACTTTTAGTCAATTCGCTATGTATCGATCTTATCTTAAGAAGAAGATTGATCGACGAACAGTAACAAATATTTTTAACTCCAGCACCGTTAGAAATTTACAAGATTCCTTTTCCCCAAATATTAATGCATTCTTAGAGTATAAAACAGTAAATTCATATACAGTTAATATTGTTCTAATTAACTGTTCGTCCAAACATAAGTTAGTTTCAAATTTATGACATAAATTTGAAACTGAAATAAATTAGCTAATAACTTATTCTTTGACCATCGACAACAAGGTCGAATATATCACTGAGATTACCTTGCTGATCCTCCTGTACTTTTGTCAATGGGAAATTTACGATCGTTGCATCACTACCGTTGTTTACAGTAACAAGTTTTGGCGGGCTTGGCATATATCTGAAACAATTATGAAAGTAAGTACTGATTTTCTTAAAATCTTAGGCATATTTCCTTTAAATGAATGTCTAATTGTCAACTTACCCCCATGCATATGCAAACACTGAATATCTACCAGGCAGAAGTAGACGCCAGTATTCGCCTTGCTGTGTACTAGTTACATTGTGATTAATTCCCATAACAACAATACGAGCTCCTTCAATTGGATGCCCTTCAGCATCAGTTACTAAACCTGAAAATATATTTAATATAAAAATTAATGTTTCAATAAAATTTAAATTTTACACATGTATAAATAAAGTAAATAAAAAATATACATGATTTCTAAAATTATCTAATATTAATGATTAAAAATTAAAACTTAAAATGTATTAATGTGAATTGTGAATATTTAGATCAATTTTAAATTGATAATTACTATTTTGTGTTCAAAACTATATTTTTGATTGGATTGTGTTTCTAAGTATTCGTATATATTGGATTTTATTATTATCAATGATAATTTATTTATGTACCTTTAATGCCAATATGAGCTTGTTCCAAGTATTTAAGAAGTGATTCTTTATTTGCATTCCAATATCCTGGCATTGTCGAAGGCTCTGGATATTTACAGCAACTTAATTCAAATGTTACTTCAAAGGCATTTGACCGAGCGTAATTGAAGTCTTGCATGCCTCCTTGAATTTCGTACCTGAAACAAAAAATTACGTTTCTTTATATAAGTAAAAATAGAATAACATGATATTATAACTAATTAATTATCTTATACATTTTAAGGGGTTACACTACCCAAGCGCATCGAAAAAAATAAGCTTTTTCGTGAATTTTTTTCGTGAATTCTAGGTGGTGGATCAAAACAAAAATGTAGGGCTTTATTACACATATATTAAAGTTCTCAAAAATATTTTTTATTTATATATGTATAACAAAATGGCGTCGTGGCAGTATAAAAAACAAAAAAAATGTTGTTTGTAGGAGAAAAACGGTGTGCACCGTTGCAGTCCTGGTGTGCCATCTGGAACAAAAAGAAAAATTGTTTCTTAATATACAATAGATTTTCCATGGAAGTACACACGATTTTTATGATTGATAAATTATTACGTTTGCAGTTAATTAACAATTTAAGATCGATTTTTTTGCTAAAAAATGAAAAAAAAATTTAAACTCATACAAATTTGTGAATTTTTAAACAAAATTAAAAATCCTCGGTACTTCTATGGAAAAACTATTGTAAATTAAGAAAAAAATTTTTCTTTTTGTTCCAGATGGCACACCAGCACTGCAACGGTGCACACCGTTTTTCTCCTACAAACAAAATTTTTTTTGTATTTTATACTGCCACGACGCCATTTTGTTATACATATATAAATAAAAAATATTTTTGAGAACTTTAATATATGTGTAATAAAGCCCTAAATTTTTGTTTTAAAATTCACGAAAAAGCTTATTTTTTTCGACGCGCTAGGGTAGTGTAACCCCTTAAAAAGGATAATTTTTATTAATAAATACCAGAGTGCTCCATTTGTTACACCGCCAGGGAACTTATCTGGTGGACATGAATTACCATTTCTCATTATTGGATGATTATCTGCATAGACATGAGCAAGGTATTTGAACAACTCGTCATCGGGGGATTTACTTTCGACACAGCATTCCTGGAAGATTCTGTAACATTTAAAGTGGATAAATTCAACAAAATTGGTAAAGATTTTTGATGTTAGATAAGGATGTTCAAGAAGAGATTCAAATAATTACCCGGAATCAAAAGGATAGCTGGCAACAACAGCACCGCCATGGAA
Organism: Trichopria nigra; assembly: GCA_030522945.1. Taxonomy (NCBI): domain Eukaryota; kingdom Metazoa; phylum Arthropoda; class Insecta; order Hymenoptera; family Diapriidae; genus Trichopria; species Trichopria nigra. The sequence continues at coordinate 8,214 of JAPYZR010019005.1, forward strand.
ATTAGCGGATAAAACAAACGGTTCTGTAGAGATCCAAGTCATCATGGCGATAGTTTCATTTTGCCTTCCTTTAATCAATCTTCCACTTTTAACATGGTTAACTTTTGGATCAAATTGATCCGGGAAATTGCGATTAAGGTCAACATGATTTGCATTTTCCCTTCCGGAAAAATCATCTAAAGATTCGCATTTTCCTTCCTAATAAAAAATTAGCCGTTAAATATTATCGAATATTAATTATATTCCATCAGCACATTATGAATAATTGATAAAAACTTGTATATTATGGCGTAAAGAATTTTCACAAATGCTGTAAAAATGTTTTAAGAACTAGGTTAATGATTTACTATTAAGTAATATTGAAATATGTGGTAAGTAAACCAAGGTAAGTTTTGAAACTGTTATATAGATTTTGATCCAGTTGTGAAGAAAAGTTTTAGACAAAAAGTTTCTTAATTGTTAACAGAACTTTAATGAATACAAGTTAATTGGAACATTCAAATATAGTCACGTACTTTATGGATATTTAGATTATCATTATTATAAAATATCACAAAATATCACAAAATAGATAAAATTTACTTAACAAAGCATTAAAGTATTTGATTATTTAAAATTAATTTAATAATAATTTATAAATTACAAACTATTGTCACAACTGTTTAATTTCAAGTACCAAAAATGAAAGTTATTTCTATCTACTATTGCATATAATCGTAGTTAACAATGACATGATCGTAACATGCAATTTTTAAGATTGTATACTACAAAATGTATAATACATTGAGGTATTTTGAATAGTTGTTTGCAAATGATTATTGTCTCTATCATAAATTATAAATTTATGATGTCAGTAAAGTATTTTAAGCACTATAATTTATTGTCTTGATTACTTTTAAACAAAAATCATGCATACATTGATACTTTAGGTGACATTTGTTGTATGAGTCATTTATAAATTTTTAATGTAATTCGTATTTAATATGAACTTGTATATTAATAACTTTTAAAAATAATTATAAATAAAAAAAATAAAAAAAATAATATATATATATATTTATTTTCTTTTAGTCATTGTAAATAGTCAGATTTAACGGTAATGCTTAAAGTGATTTAGTTAACATAAGTTACGATGAATTATGTAAGTGACATAACTGCAAATAACATAGCATATGCTTTGAGTAAATTTAAAAAAAAAAACATCGTTGCAATTGTAGACTACACAAGAAAAATTGTATCCATAAAAGAATCAAGATACCGCAGGCAAATCGAAAAAATTAGAAAGTGGGCTCGATGGAAATGTCATTGTAGTACAAGAAGATACCTCAGACTTCTCAAATCCATCTGGATTGAGTGACGGCATGAGGAAGATGTCTGTATTATTGACCAGTTTCGTAACTCGCGGATCCTTGCCGTAGTTCTGCAGAAGGTACTGAGCCAGGTAAACGAGTAACTCACGACCTACGGATTCGTCGCCGTGCATATTGGCGACGTACTTGACCATAGGTTCGCCAAGACGACGTTCACGGACGTTCTCACTGATCTCGATGACCAAAAGGTCCCGGTGCTCGACGGACTTGCCAATCGAATGGACTCTGGCCAGGTCCGGATAGTCGACAGCCAGTTTTGTAAACAATTTCTGAAGGTCCTCATAGTGCGTATACTTGGGGACAACAAAGTCCTCGTTAACTTCCGGGATAGACCTGTATTGCAGGTGGTGGGCTCCGACGACGGCGAGGAGGCCGCAGACAGCGGTAACAACGCCGAAGATACCCATTTCCCGGAGTTTCGGCGCGTTAAAAAAGTATACACAGAGACGGTCGGTGTCGCGACGTTCAAAAAAGCATCCTGCGTTTACTCGCTACCACGGACTTTCCTGAATCCCAGTGGATCCACTTTCTTGATGACGTCCGCACGACAGAAAGTGGGGGAACTAACCTCTCTTTCCTCTTTTCACTTTTCGAGAGCCGATTGACGTCATGCGTCCATCCACTCCGCGACACGGCCAAAACGGAGCAGCTGGCGCGGATATCGATTCTTTTTTCCGCGGATTTACAGCTTCTTATTATTACTATATATATATATATATATATACGTGCATATATAATCATGATCATGACGCACATATATATATGTCGTCCTTTTATGCGAATATATATATGGGAGCGTCCAAGAGAAACCGACCACTCGACGCGCGAGGGCATTTTTCGCGCAAAACGCGCTCTGATGTTCAACTCGCTCCCAGATTTATCGATCGACTTTAAAAAAATATCTAAACGCGTATATCGATAGATTTTTTCGTCATCTTGCTAATAATGGTATTGTTGTTTTAATTAAAAAAAAATTATTTAAGATCGAAAATCTAAATTGAAGTTTCAAAAGATTTTTTTCAAAAACCCATATTTTTTTTCAAAATAAATTTTACCATTCGAAAGAGCAACATTTAAACTACAAAATCTGAAATTTTCAAGATGGAGAAGAAAAGGGCTGTAAGGTAAATAAATATAATTACATGCCGCCGCGGCGCGCCGTTCGAACCCGCGGGATGCGCTTTCGCTTCACGCGGTCACCGCTGCACTCGTATTAAATAATAAAATCATCAACATATTTTATTATTTTTTAATAGCCAAATGCTATTTAACTCTTTAATTATAGGTGGAATACATTCGTCCCAAAAAAAAAGTCTTTAAAAAAACGTCCATGAATATATATATATATATATATATATATATATATATATATATATATATATATATATATTATATATAGAGCGTAATAAAATAAAAAACTTTTTCTTGTTGAGATCACAAAAAAAAAGCATAACC
>JAPYZR010019012.1:0-11627 GCA_030522945.1 Trichopria nigra
GCCGACGAGTGCGATGAAATCTCAAATGTTCCGTTCAGGGAAGCAGTAGGGTCGTTAATGTTTTTAACTGTAGCAACAAGGCCAGATATAGGATTCGCCTTTAGTGCAGTTAGCTGGCATTTAAATCGACACAATAACAGTCATTGGCAAGCCGTAAAACGGATCTTTCGATACTTGCTCGGAATTGCGAATTATGGGATTGAGTACCGAAACGGCGGGAGCAATTTATGCCTAGAAGGTTATTCTGACGCGGATTATGCGGGGGATTTGGAAACGCGAAGGTCGACGACCGGGTACGCGTTTAAATTAGCGGGTGGTCTAGTTTCTTGGGCTTCACAGTGACATTAAGCACAACCGAGTCGGAGTACGTAGCTCGAGCCGCTGGGTCACTTCCCCGTCGCTCCTCACTTCGCAAGCGTTCTCGAAGTATCTCGACGCTGTATATCAACAATCGCCCGCGGTTCCGCGAATTGTTTTTTGAGGCCGCGGACGACCTTGTTTATCGGAAACCTTAAAATCAAGAATTCTCGGTAACCTTCCGCGAAGAACTCGCTAGTGAACCGGGAACTCGTAAACACAAAATTTCTACGAATTCCCTGTACACAACGCGATAATCGTTTTATTTTTCTATTTAGAATCGGCGGCCTTGGATTTTATGGCCGCCTGTTATTAATAACAATGGACAATAATAATAACAAGAATACAGTCGTTCATGCTACCGTAACTTGGTTTCATTTTTAAAAAAAGTAAAACTAATTTCCTTAAGCTACGGTACCATACATAAATCGATCCTATCCTAGCTAATTAACCTATTCTAAAATCTTAACCTAAATTTCTCCTCAATTTCTTAACCTAATTTTCATTAGCCTAAATTATTACTAGCCGCGCGGCACTTAACTCTAAGACGTCATAACCTTGAATGCAAGGTTCTCCAAAGGCGAACGCTGATTCTCCAAAAACGCAAGATTTCTCAAAAAGCAAAGTCCAAAATCTCAAAATTCCATAAAAACGCATTGCGATAATATCAAAAGATTAGCTCCACTACAGCAGTCCCCCCTATAATTGAATATTATCGCCCCCGGATAAAGCCTCCCGGCAAGACAAAGTCTATTTCAAGTGCTCAACCGCAAACCAAAACTCAAAATACCCGCCGCTCTGAATCGTATGGTGCAATGTCCATAAAATCAACTCAAAAGACAATGCGATAATATTAAAAGATAAGCGCCACTAAAGCAGTTCCCCTATAATGAATATTATCGCCCCGGGATAAAGCCTCCCGGCAAGACAACGTCTAAATTGATTCGGGGCGGTACTCCTTTTTCCCGTGGGCCGCTATTGCGTTTGTTTTGCGTGTATTCGTAAAAACAAGCGCCACTACAGCAGTCCCGCCATTTAATAAGCGGATAACAGCACCGAGCTGCAGTATCAGTGAAACATAGCGTCTCGATCGACAGACCCCCTCTCGAATCAAGAACATTACAACAGCCGTAACGTTTTGCAACGTTACAACGCATATTCAAACTCGTTTTACATTCAAATTCAATTATACTCTCTCTCTCTCTCTCTCTCTCTCTCTCTCTCTCTCGTACCACGTATAACAGTTCATGGTGTCACGATACCTTATACTGATTCGGTTAAAAATCTAAGGGTTTATGTCTCATCCGATCTCCCGGTAGACAATGGTCGACCACTATAGTTCGAGGGTGTTCACCGAAGTCTACTAGGTCCACGTTGCGACGTCGTAGAACGCTTGTCGATATTACCGGTAGCTTATCGATCATTGTTTGGTTAGTTTGTTTATTACCGCGTCTGTGAAAAAGAAACTTTACTGCGTTGCGAGACTGGTACATCTAGTATTCTTCTTCCGGATACAACAACGTTTTTTCCATTATTATTCAGGTATTATTCAGCGTGATTGATTGCATAAATTCGCCGTTTAGGTTACGCCTTACTGCGATTGAAACTCTTACCAGCAGCAATATTTGGTCGCGCAGATATGCGGATATGTGTAAACGCTGGATGAATTGCGATGGTTGTGATTACATAGCTCTGGAACACTTCTTTTCAGTCGCGTAATTTTTGCACGTTATAAAAGTCTCCGTGTTCGAAGGCGCGCACGTAGCGTTAAAGATGACCGATATGTGAAGCGAGAGTCACTCACGGCTAGCGTATTCTCGCGAACGGAAATGTCACTTGCGGGAGCAGAGGACCGCGAAACGTTGATGGTGAACTTCGCAAGAAGCTGCGATGAGCTCACTCCGAAATATGTCCATTAAGGGCAAACACCACTTTAGAAATTTCAAAAAATCGATTTTTTCTTTTGCTTAAGCAATACTTTAGCGTAATAAAAATAATATGCAATCGGTCCTACATTGTAAAATAATTTTTACAAGGTTCAAATATCGATTTTGCGGCAGCGCCTCGGACCGCTCGCTGAGCGCGCTAAATGAGATTTCATCTATCGGAATAATAGGAGGCCTTGTTACTTACAGAGCCAGAGGTTCTTGAGATTCCTTAGGCGTCCTGCAGGATGCGGTAATACTGAAATTAAGGGCGGAATCTCCTCAAAACAAATTTTGTTGATTTTTTTTTTATTGTTTAGAAAATTTATTTATTATCCAAAGAATAAGCCCGTAAATTTTTCAATTCCAAAAAAAAAAAATACTAATGGTCCCTAAGAAGCCATTGAACACACCCTTTCGATTTCTCGCGCCAAAAAATTTAATAGCTTGCTTGTTGAGTAGTAGATGGCACTTTTATTTTTCGGAATAAAATACTGTACCTTATTCAATCTATGTAATTCGTATAACCATCATTATTTTCCTCCAAACAGCTGAAAGTCAGTAATCGTAAATCATCTGTGTTGGCATCGTACTACTTGCATTATCGTCTCTGTTTTATACCAATTATTTGTAAAAATGATGCGTAAAGTGCCAGATGATGAACAAAACTTTCGTCCTAATCGACCACGTCGTCGTCGATTCAGAGGAAATCAGTTTTCTAGTGGAGAACGCATGGAAGTCGACGCTTTTACCCTACTGGTGCTCGCTCATGGTGTACCTATAACCTATAACGCCACCAAAGCCACGAATAACGTCTTTAAACACCCACAACCATTGCACGAAGATGTTCAAAAACACATTTTGCCGATTTACGAAGATCTGTCGCGAGATGACTTATTGGAACGTTGCACTAGCGGCTTCAATTCAAAGCATTTATTGCATTCGAACGGCCATTATTATGTAATTTGTCAGAAACGCATACAGACAATTCAAATTATTCTAAAAGTGACAAAACTGGCGGTTTTTCTACAAATTCCATCATAGTTCTATTATTATTCGTAAAAAATTAAATAAAAAATAAGGTTATGCGGAATTTTGTATGTTCCGTACATTTTTATTCTTCCCTTTTATTTTCGATAAATTGATACATTGTATTTTATTTATTCTATAAGTATTATATTATATAATTATTATAATACATCATAATTAATTGTGTAACTATAAAAAAATTAAATAATTATTATTTTTGGCGTTTTTCCTTTCCCCTGTAGGCAATCTGTAGAATTGCCCGGTGGGAGTTTAGCATCTCATCATTCGTTTTAGAATGTATATATTGTAACGTGATAAAACGCCGCGGTCTCGGTCGAGAGTCAATCCGTGGGGAAGTGTACAGCGTCAATAATAGGGGGGGGATGTCGATCGTGGCGCTAGTTTATGAATGGTGCTGTAGTACGCGTAAGTTTTCAGGGCTGTTTTCCGTTTATTAAATGGGGGGATTGCTGTGGTGGCGCTAATTTTTGAGGGTGCAGCTCTGAACCACGGAGACGCATTGCGTTATCATATGGGGGACTGCTGTAGTGGCGCTAGTTTTTACGACGCAATAGCGGCCCATGGGAAAACGGGTATCGCACCGAATCGATTTAGACTTTGCCGGGAGGCTTTATCCGGGGGCGATAATATTCAATTACAGGGGGGACTGCTGTAATGGCGCTAATCTTTTAATATTATCGCAATGATTTTTGAGTTTTTGGTTTTTGTGGACTTTTGCGCAATACGATTATTGCTGTTGAGCATTTGAGATAGACTTTGTCTTGCCGGGAGGCTTTATCCAGGGGCTATAATATTCACTTATAGCCTTATCTTTCATCATAATCATCATCATAATCAAAATCATAATCATAAAGAATATCTTTAAATCGCTATATCTCGCTAAATATCGCTTAAATGGAGATTCTGACCGAATTTCGGGATCACCCAAAAATTTCAAAATTTTTAAAAATTTTCAGGTCATCGACTTTGATCGACAGTTTCTAGGGTGCGTTTCTCGTTTGGAGAACCTTGCGTTCAAGGTTATGACGTCTTAGAGTTAAGTGCCGCGCGGCTAGTAATAAGTTAGTTTAAGGAAAATTAGGTTAAGAAATTTATGTTAAGAAATTTAGATTAAGAAAGTTAGATTACGTAATTTAGGTTAAGATAGGTTAATTAGCTATGATAAGATAGATTTAAGTTTGGTACCGTAGGTTAAGGAAATTAGTTTTACTTTTTTTAAAATGAAAACAAGTTACGGTCGTATGAACTGTACTCTTGTCATTGTTGTTGTACATTGTATTAATAACAGGCGGCCATAAAGTCCAAAGCCGTCAATTCTACGAGAAAAATAAAATTATTATCGCGTATTGGGCACCTGGAAAATCAAAAGGTACGACGGATCTCTGAAGGCGTTGCGTTGTTTCTTTTGTCGGGCTTTAGCCACGTTAGTTTCGTTCTTTCTTTCGAAGTGTTTCGAAAGAGCTTCGGGAGTGCAGTGCGCGGATATCGATTTATTTGATAAAATTAATGGCTAGGATTATCGTTATCGTGTGTAATTAATGGTTATCGTTCGGAATTAAATTCGAAAGTAAGGAATTGACGCTAATCAGGGGTGCTTGTAGTATGGTACGACATCAAACCGTATAAGCGTCAAAATCGGGTCGGTTGAGCCGCGGGGAAATTCCTGCGCTCGCGGTCTAATTCAGTTATTTTTCAGTGGTTACCGGCAGCGTCAGGTGCGATTCAGTACTTCATTTGGTCAATTCTTTTTTTTTTTATTGTTGTGATTACCGGCCACGGCCATGGCAAGGGCTACCATCGTGCACCCGCTGTGTGGTGCTCCCGCGAGTTTATTTTTTTTGTATTTGTTCGAAGGCTCTCGGACCCTAGGGGTCAACCTAAAAATGTTTGTATTAATTTCTAATTCTATTCGGGGTAAATCGTAATATCCGAGTAGTTTCGGTTTCGTGGTGCAAGGGTTGGTTGCAGTTTTCGGGTGGTGCATTAGAGAATCTAGACCGTCCTCGCTGGCCGTAACCGTCGCGTTTAGTTGTGAGATTTCGATTTCGTGATTTGACTGCGCCCGCGAATACCGCCCTCTCCCGTGCCGAGTGAATCAACACCAGCACCTTGCGGCGCGTCTATAAATTTGGTATACTTCGGTATACCAAATTTATAGACGCGCCGCAATTAACATCTCGCGCGTCGCAGGGAGTTGTGAATCCTCCACAAGTGCTGTTGCGCATTAAATCGGGAGCGGTTACGAGCGACGACGGCGGGTCTTTTAAGACTGTTGGGGTTGCGTAAATAGGGGGGTCAAAATATATATACGGAATGCATATTTGTGTTTGTGTGTGTGTGTGTGTGGGGGGGGGGGGGGGGGGGGAACGGGGTTTTGAAAGTGGGGGATTTCAAAATTACGTGTCGATAATTTGAATTGTCAAAAGTTAGAATCTTTCTGCACGTAGTAACACACGCACGGGGTATTGTCAGGCGTACTTTTCTGATAATTTAAATTCTATTGCTAATTTAGCTGTTTTACCCATACCCGTATATTAGTAACAAACTTATGTAACAATATTTTTATGTAACTTTTAAGAATGTCGTTTTGTTACTATAGATATTCGAATTATAAATATGTCCAGAAAATATGGTTATGTTATATCCCACGTAATTCCAGTCAGAAAAGCATACTTAATAAGTACAGTAATATCTTCGGAAGTTTTTCTCTCCGTGAAGAGTAGTAGCTGCATCCACCGTCCGCTGTCGCTAAGTGCTTGCAGGCATCGTGGCTCGTAGGAGTGAAAACTATAATTATAGTATTCAGTTTTCGTTAATTTAGACTAAAACTAGACTAAGACTAGGAATTGTTTAAAAATTGAAAAACACGACTTATTTATTGATACGACATAAACAAATGCTTACTGCTTGGTCAAAGAACAATTCTGTTGCGACAAAAACAGTTTCCTTCTATGGGGTGAAACCAATATCGCTGTCACGTTTCTAAATTTGAAAAATAATTCGACCCTTATAACATTTCATATACTTATTTCATTTCATATATTCATATACTTAAGATGCAGTTTGATAACAAAGTTTTAGTTGAATACATGATAAATAAATCTTAGCGATTAATGATCTAAATGTATTATTTTCAACAGGTGGAACGGCACTTTTAAGATGCGCGCACGCACTGAAGACACTCAGTGTTGACAATTCTGATCAAGAAACTGGAATCAAGATTGTGGCCAATGCTCTCCGAATGCCTTGCTTGCAAATTGCTCAAAATGCAGGTGTTGATGCGAGTATAGTTGTTGCCAAGGTTTCGGAGAGTACACTCGGTTATGATGCAATGAAAAATGAATATGTTGATATGATCGAGAAAGGTATCATCGATCCTACAAAAGTAGTACGCACTGCACTTACCGATGCTGCTGGTGTGGCATCATTGCTGACTACGGCCGAGGCTGTTGTTACGGAATTTCCGAAAGACGAATCTTCTGGAGTAGGTGGCATGGGTAGTATGGGTGGTATGGGAGGCATGGGTGGAATGGCAGGAATGAACATGTAATGAATTTAAGTACATTTTACAATTATTTAGAAGATATAATATTTAATTTGGCTGATCACGAATATAATTTTGTCGCCACCTCTTCCACATCTATGTTACGTCATTTCATTGATCATTGATTTCTATGTATATTTTTATATTCTTTATATTTTATGTCGAATGTTCTTGGTTTTCGTTAAGACGTTCACATGAAGTTAAAGCAAAAATAATACTTATGCTCTAATTGTGTGTTTTTTTACCTTTATTGACCTTTACATTTTTTTTTTTTTTTTTTGAACATACTTGAGCAAACGTAATGAGTATAAAAGTGAATTGATTCTAATGGTGCACTAATAGAGGATAGTAACAGTGTATGATTGTGGATATTGAAACTGTTTAATTTATTTGATGTGTTAACTTATGTAAATGCCTTCCATGGGCTGCAAATAACCTCGAAGCTAATGTAGAATGTATAATGCATTATGGATAAAAGTAAGTTTTCCTGCGTACTCTATGCAATAGAATAGAAGCGTAATAACGGTTGAATACTATAATTCATCGTATCTCACAGTACAGCACAAACATATAATACATATCCTTACAAGTTGTAAACGATTGCTTTTTGCTACTGTCGTTAGTCTTATCGATTACGCATTCTTCTAAAAATATTAAGAATGGTTCATAATTTTGCATGACTGTTTTTAGTGATTTTACTCTCATGCACTACCTATAAAGATACATTACAAATGATAGATTCGATTGTCTGTTACTATTGTAGAATTAATTGACAATATCTATGACATTGATTCCCAATTAAAAGAGGAAAATCCGAAATAAATTATATTCTCTTACCAGCAACAAGAAAAATTTATTTCGGATAATTCTCGTTTAATTTTGAACCAATTTCATCGATATTTTTTTAAGGATTGTATATGTTATGTATTCCAAAGCCTAAATTTTGAAAAAACGTTTCAATCACTTTTTATTCATACTTTTATGGTTAAAAAGCTCGGTCGATAACTGTTCTACTTTAGAATCACCTTAAGGGGGAACCCTATCCATCGGGTAAAAAAAAATCGATTTTTTAAATAAGCTCAATCGATAGCGACACTATTCAAGAATATTCCCTGAAAATGTCAACTCTCTAAGTCATGTTTGTAGGAAGTTATGGCATAAAAACGAGCGCGCGGCAAAACGTCCGAAAGGGTCCCCGCGGCGCGCGATCTGCTCCGCCGCTCGGCCCGGGTAAACAAAGCGCTGATTTATGACAGTCTTCCGATGTCAAGGGGGGGCCGATGTTTTTAGAATGTTTTAGCTTTCCATTTTCTTCGTCCTAGTGTCATTCGGGCTCTTTCTCTTGACAAGTTAGTACGCTGCACGCAGAATGTCGAATTATCCGAAATTTCATGAAACAAGAGTTCTCGTCATTGTCACTACTACTGCGGAGAGAGCTAAGCCTTGTTGACCAAATAAATTGATTGTCTCTGCGATTTTTTTTAACGCTTCTGGAAACAAAAGGTCTTACCATCTAGAGTGCTGGGGGCCTGAAAAGAAAGTGGATATAGAGGACGGTGGCATTTTTGCAGTTCGGCCTTGCGAGGTATACGAAATCAACTTCTTTGTTCATACTAACCCATGTACATTTCTCTCTTCTCAATAAGTAACTTAAACGTGTGTTGGTGAGCGCACAATAGTCAAATTCGTCTAATGCGAAGGCCGATCATCTAGTTGTTTTTTATTTTAATGTTCACAAGGGTCTAACGTAACTCGCGACCTGGTTATGACATTAATTTCATGCAAAATTATAGCAGATGCACAATAACAATTAACAAAGTGCAATTTTTCTCCAATTTGAGTGTAGTGTTTCTTTCTACTTTAAGATACGTTTTATTTATTTATTTTTTTTTTCTTATTTAATTGTTATATGGAATAATAATGATTTTTTAATGATTTAAATCGGCCATAAACAGTTCCATTAATTCATGTAGTACACTAGATGTCTCTAATGAACAGCAAAAACGTTTGTGCAAGCGATAGAGAGATATCTAGAACTAATGTAAATGAACATCTATCTGAGAAATATTCGGGACGGAGGCGTATAAGCCAGTTCCCTACCACAGAGTTGCCTTACTGATGAGTCTAGTAGTATGTAACGAGACGAAACGTCAAAATAATTTTTTCAAGGTTATAGCCCTATAGGAAGACACAGATAAAGTGTCGAACGGCAAAAAAAAGAATGGAACAGTTTATGGGCGATTTCAATCATAAAAAAATTATTGTTATACTATTTTATGACATTAAATTCCTGAAGTGGTATCAATGTATTCATCGTGACATTTAAAGTTGATTGTACCATAGAAAACATGTCCAAACTTAGCTCTAAACATCAGAAACAAATGAAACAATTATCTGAGAATCAGTAATGCTAGATTATTTTGTTAAATTGCAGATTTAATTTTATTTATTTCCTCAACTGTTTAATTAAATTATAAACGCTATTCTGCCGTTTCTAGGAGGGACGTTAGTCATAGTTTGGATGATTTCAGAAATCAGTGAGAGGCGGGGAAAAAATAAACTTTAGTTTGTGAATCCACACAGAAGATTCAAAAAAAGTCTCTATTTAAAAAAAATATACAATGATTGGCAATTCGATCTTCTACAAAATTCTCGCATAAATTGACCTAGGAGATTTTGCATTTTGGTTTACAGGGGGCACTGTAATCGATAAAAATACAAATTTATCTGAAGACATTGAAATATCTCGAGAACAATGCACAGAATCAAAAAAGGTGTGGAATAAAAGTTGTTCGACATAAACGGGGGTATCCAGTGATAATGAAATTGAACCCCACCCCCGCGCACTGGGGGCGGGGTGGGGATAACATAATAAATCTTAAATAGGAGCCCCCATTTTTATTGCAGATTTGGATTCTCCAGAAAAAAGTATTAGACCTAGGAGCTCACGTCATTCTTTCGCGTAAGCGATCATTCTGGCTAAGTCGGGAAAAAACTAATTCTCTTGCGGTCGACCAAGCAACTCTAGGAAGCTACAAAAAAGATATTCCATTCGTTTGAAGAAGAAGTTCGTTTGTACAAAGCGGATCTGCGGAAAGAGCGAGCCCATCAAAGTAATCATGCTCCGTACCGATGGTATTGTAATTCTCTTCTGAGTTACAATATTATTATATTACAATCAAATATATCAATACAATAATATTACAATCAAAGTTTTTAAAATTCTATGTAAGAAGTACATGAACAGCGAATTGATCATTTCTGTGCACTGAACTAACTGTTCCATAATAGATATGCTTCTTGATTATAATACTGTTCCGTCGGAAGCGTTTGCCGGGATTTCGAATTTTAAATATCGCGCGCTTTGCGAACGGAAGGGGAACGCTCGGCCTCCTGGACCCTATGCGCGAGTATAAGTGTTCGTGTGCGATGGGTGGATTTCGCGGCCGGAGCAATCAGTACGATTCGCAACGTGGAGCAAGAAACATCTCGGAGACCGCTCACGACGCGCCGTTCGAGCTCGCGACGTTTCAAACACAAAAGACGCCCGCGCGTGTCAAGGCTATTTCTCGAAAAACAAAAACCCAAGTTCGCTCACGCCCGTGCGCGATCGAGTATCATTTAGCGCCGTCACCCTTTCCCTTTACCATAAACTTCAAACAACTTATTCGCGCCATGTTGGTGCGGGTTCGTTCAGTGCGCGCAAGCATTTTATTTTTGAAACGCGCGTACAAATAGTCTTGCGACGAATAGATATCCTCTTCATTATATCCATTTGCGGCAATAAGATTGTTTTTGAAGTCTGTTGTAATGGCACAGTAATTCGGTCAGAGGTGACTTTGCTTTCAGAATAACAAATTTCAGTTTACGTAACTATTTTTTTTGTCTACACTTTATTTGGATGCGTGTAACCATCAAATATAAACAAGCCGAACCGCAAATTCTAGAAGTCGTGCTCCGGCGTATGTAAACACGCCGAGTGTTTTCTATTCTTCGAATTCGCCGTGTAGTTGTCGAAAACAAAATGTATCCTACGTCTAAAAGAAATATTTTATTATCAATAACGACAAAACTTGGGCAACCGTGAGAAAGCATCAGAGAAAGATTAGCGACTGACGAGCCCTTTTCAAGTTCCATCAGAAATTCCGAGAAAGAGAGAGAGAGAGAGAGCGAATGTGTGACAAAACGACCGAAACAAAGACAGCGCGTGTCGTGTGAGAAATTGACGAAATTCTAGGATAATCTCGGGCACGAAAATGAGTGCCTTATGGGTACTTTCTCGTCAGTTGGGAAATTTTTTGGTCAACAATTTTTTTTGCGGAATTCGATAGCTATAAGTGTCTAGAATATCATGTTAAGTGTGCTAAGCGAAATTCGTAACGGTTAAAAAGTTATGAGCCTCAGAGCCGACCGAGTCAAAGCAGGTAGCGAGCGGCGTGCGGCAGAGGTATATAGAGCCGACCATTCCTCGTGAATTTATCGACCTTTCTGTCTTTTTTCTTTCTGAAAAACGAGAGACTGCAGGACCAAATAAACTTTGAGGAAGCCGAAGGATTGCTATATGGTCCTGGATTAGCTGACTAGCTGTAAGTGTTACGTGCCCGTAACTTGCCTGTATATAAGACAATTTTTACAAAAGGGGCAAACTCAACATTGTAGGTAAAATAGATAAAACTAAGAATTCCATAACAGCACTCCTAGCTTACATTAATAGAACTAATGATGACTCGACAACTTCGAAACCACAAGGT
>JAPYZR010019087.1:0-10725 GCA_030522945.1 Trichopria nigra
AAACACTAGTTTGGCTTTTTAATTTAAAATAATAAACACATGAGAAATTCTTACAATTCCAAAACAAGACTAGATAATGGCTGAAGACGTAATATATCTTTCCTCATCGGGTGATGAGGAATATCCATCAAAGGTATGATTCTTTCCAATTAAAAATAAAAATGAAATATAGGATGCGATTAACATGTTGACATTTTAAAATATTATATGCTAGCCATCTTTTACAAACCTATACTAACATATTAACAAGGGTTCAAAATGCTCAAAAAAAAAAAAAAAAACATTTTATTAAATTTTATTAAAATTTAATTAATCATTTCTTTTACAGAAAACAGGTCTTGCGTATACATCAGTCATTACCTCGCCAAGGAATGTTTTTATTAATAAAAGGAAACTCCTTTGTGATAGTTCCTCATCGGAAAACTCTTCAAAGAAATTAAGACTTGGTGATATTTCAAAAATGACTATAAAGACTACAAAGCCAATTACATCAAAGAAGTCAAACTTGTCAATTTCAACATCACTGCTGCATCCTAAAAATATTTTTACAACCTCCCCACCTGAAAAATTAAGTACGTCGAATATTGGAAATTGTAAAACTGGTAATAGTGCTCAATTACCTTCATCTTCTGCAAACAAAAATGCTGAAACCCCTTCAAAATATTGTCAAAGCCTTAACGCTGGAAAAAGCTTGAGAACTTTTCCTTTATCGCTTAAAAATAAAACCTTAAATTCACCTTCAACTGTTATTTTCACTCCAAAGAATAAACGTGTAATACCAATCAGCAGCAGTTCAAAAACGAAGTGTACAAGTTCTTCTGTGAGTTCTTTGTGTGTACCCGATACTTCTAAACGCTCTTCACCTACAGCTGGTACTTCTAAATGTTCATCACCGCGTTTAGAGGGAAATAGAAATGAACCAGTTCTCAGCTGTTCCACAACGCCAGATAATATGTCAAAGAGAGTAAAACCGCAGTTGGTTATAAAATCGAGAGAAATTGTTGTAGATAAACTACAAAATCCTTTTTCAATGTTTCTTTCTATGTGTCTTCGAATAGAAAAAGGTATTGAAATGGAAAAAGTCATTACCAAATTGAAAAAACGTTATGAAACATTAGATCCAATATATGCGGACAGTGATGAATTTAAAACACTTATTAATGATAAGAGGGATCTTATCTTGGGAAATGGCAAACCATATATTCATATAATTGACGTCATGCTTGCAATGAAAAATAACCAGAAAAGTAAAGTTCCTCAGATTGCACAGAAAGCTATAGCATTGGGAATCGTTACAAACAAAGAAGAAAGTAACGGTGAAGAAACTCGTAGTCAAAGTAACAAAATTAGTAAGGAAGAGAAAATTTTAAATAGAAAATTGCGTAAAATTCAAGCTGCGATGGATGCATGTGAAGCAAAAATCAAAAAGCTTGAAGAAGCAGAGGTAAACTGGGATGAGGAAGATGACAGTGCATACATTCGATTACAGAGGTACAAAGCAAAGATGGTAGAAATGTATGAACTTCAATGTAAACTTCGAGATGAGATAGCAGATGCTGGACGCGCTTATTTACGACCAAAGCATGTGCCATTATTAACTGGCATAACATATGTAGACAATGCAATAATGAGTTTTATAAATGCCAACATTTCAAGAAACAAACAAAAATCTAAAAATCAAATCAATTCCTTGATTTTTCCAGATTATATTGATATCTACCAGTGTATTAAAAAATGCAATGAAATGAAAAATCTTGGCTTAGATAAGAGAAAACAAACGGAACTAGGTAAGATTTTGAATATATTTATGTAGATGTTAAATGGCACATAGTGCCTTATATGTTGGTATTAAGAAAGTCATATTACTGAACAATGTTTATGTCAACACAGTGAATAAATAGTAAATAATAATAAAACTTAATCATTTTCGATTTAAACACACATCGGTCACTGGATTTTAAATTTTAAAACTGTAACTAGGGGCTATGCTCTTGTAGCCCTACAATTGTTTTAATTTTGTTAGATTATTTTGTCCAAGATTGTGGATATCTCGACATCTAATTGGTCAATTAAAAAAAAAAAAAAAAGAAAAAGATAACCATTAGATTCTCAGTATTTTTTCTTTGTTTTTTATCTACCATTAATCAATTTTCTTTTATATTAAATTGATAAAGTTATGCGTGTTTAAAATTTTTCTGTGCTGTGGGTCGAAGTAATAAAGAAAAATATAACTCTAGTAAATATGATTGTCCAAATATAATATTTATTTATTATAAACTATAGTTTTCAGGGTGTTTCCATTTATTAGTATTTTTGTTTTGAATTTGACATAAACTTGATGTAATTAGTGACTATTCTCTCTTTCCACTGCTCCACTTACAAATTTTGCATTTTTGCATGATTGAATTTGAAATAAGTAACCCTGAAAACCCCGGGTAACAAGTTTCGACCAAATTTTCTTAATATGTAAACCTTGACGCCTCATTTTGTATTTTTGATATTGAATTTAAAATCAGTGACTGCGAAAACCTCAGATTAATGAACTCCAATCATTATTATTATTATTGTTACATCTTACAATTGTTATTATTATTATTATCGTGTAAATTTATGTAATTATCGCTTTTAATGAATAATTTAAATAAAATTCTTATATAATTCGTTTGTAATCTACATAAAAACAAAGACCATTTACCCTATACATTATACTCTATATGTTTCTTAATATTTTTGGAAAGGAGGAAGGCATAATTATGCTTCTATTATACATGCAAGGCAGTAAAAAGAGGAAATATGATTAAAACATCCTTTGATAATCAAGGATTTGGATGTATTCGTCATTAAGAATATAAAATCATCTTTTTCAAAATTCTTTTTAATTCAAATTTAACACTTTAATCTTTTTTTTATTGGATATATATCATTTTACATATTACTACTGACAGCACCAAACATTTGTTTTGCAATTAATTGATATAAAATGAAAAAAAAAGATTATTATTGTAAATTAAATTAAAATAATAATAAAATGGTTTAACGAAAATAATAATTCAATGTATTAAATCTCTTTTAACAGCAAAAAAAGCTTTTACGGATCTTGGTGAATTTCTGCAACGGATGAGACATGAGGATTATTGGGATACATTTTCTCTTTATTTAGATGGTAATGAAATTGATCCTGCGACCAAAAATGAAGAATTGGCTAACAAATTACGACAAAATTATAAAGAGGGCAAAAAGAAAGAACAAGATCTTCTTGAAAAATTCGTTCAAAAACAAAGTGGTGTGTTAATGGCGGAAACGTCAAACTCATCTGATAGTTCCAATGAAGAAAGTGAAAGTGAAAAGGAAGATGTTCTTGACAATAATCTAGAAAATATTTTACAATGTAATGATAAAAATAAGGAAAATGAAAATGAAGATGACACTGAAGATGAAGATGACACTGAAAACGAAGATAAAGGTGAAAATGAAGATAAAGAAGAAGTTGCGTCTCAAGCATCAAATGAACTTGAAATTGAAACTCAAGAAATAGACATAGAAACAATTGAAGGTGCAGAGCATGAAAGAAACGTACATGGAAAAACGGAAAAAACTGATAAAGAAGAAGAAAAAACGGAAAAAACTGATAAAGAAGAAGAAAAAATGGAAACAACTGATAGTGAAGACGAAACAACGGAAAAAACTGATAAAGAAGACGAAAAAACGGAAGATACCGACAAAGAAGAAGACGGAAAAATCGAAGATATCAACAAAGATGACAATGAAAATAATGAAACAGAGGTCCAAGAAAAAAAAGATTCATTAGAAACTGCATTAGAAACTGAAAGTAAAATTAATTTAAATATGAATACCCAAGAAGTAGATATAGAGACCTTCGAAACACAAACGAAAGATTTCATTGTATCAGATCATGCAAAGGAGTCTAATACAACATTCGCAAACAAAGATGAAAATATCAACCATCAACTGAGACCTGACAGTAGAGATGCAGAACAAGAAAATGGAAATAACATTTCAATATTAGATACACATTTGGATGAAACTAATATTGCTTTTGGTATAACAACTCCGGTAAAAAATGTTGATTCATCTGAAGGGAAAATGAGTCCTAAGCCTAAACCAAGCGAAGAATCAAACGTTAAATTGAAAACAAATATGATTGATGAAACAATTAAACGTACTACGCAATCTCCAAGACTAATAACAGTACCAGTATTAAAAGAAATGACTGCTGAACAAACACCTTCAAAAATAATAAAAGGAATGAATGAGACTTCATCAGTGGTAGTGAAGGAAGTTATAATAGTAAAAAATACATCAAACAATCAAGTGTCAAGTGATAAAAGTAATGAGCAATCTCCAACTTCCATAAAAAAATTCATAGTATTGTCTCCTTCAAAAGAAAAAGTTACAAATGAAAAGAAAAGATCTAACGATGAAACTCCACTTGCTGTGAAAAAATACTTAATATTAGAAAAATACTTAATAAAATCTACAGTTGATGATAATTCATCGAACCAAAAATCATCTTTTACTGATAAAGATCTTATTGCTTCGAAAAAACCAGTAACGTCTGAAATTGCTAATAATTTATTATTTTCAAAAACTATTGGAAACGAGAAGTTGCTATCAGTAACACCAAAGTATACAAGCGAAGTTATAACTGAAATTGTAACCGAAGTTGTAACCAAAGTTGAAAAAAAAGTTATGAGGGTTGACAATCAATTCTTACCTGCGGTAAATTTACTTGATTTACAATATCAAGTGTCGCCTTTGACAAACAAAAGCGACATTGATAAGCCTTTAAATTTTACCCAACAATCAGGCACTGAGGAAACAAAGGAAAACTCAATTGAAAAAGAAAACAAGGAGAAATCATACCCTCAAAAAGATATTAGTGATTGTAATGTTCATTCTTTATTTTCAAAAGAAAATCATATTGATACAGAAAAATTATCACCTAGAAAAGTAAGTACAAATATGAAAAATAATCAATTACTTATCAAAGTAGTTGAACCTACTAAAGAAAATCTGAAAACAGCTGTGGAAAAAATAACTCTACCAAATAAAATACTTTGTAATAAAAACAGTACGAATAATCCTAAACAGGTTTCAGTACTACCAACATCTATTGGAAATGAAATATTACCAAGAGAAAAATCAGACATTGTCAAACAATATTCAACTGAGTCGAAAGAAATTTCAGGTGACAAAACACATAACAAACCCGACTTCCAAGAAACACCTTTGTTGAAGAATGTATCTCTTGAGAAACCAGTGTCACCAGAGGACGTAGAAAAAAAGAAGCAATTAAAACAAACTCAATTTGTAGAAACTGTATCATCAAAAGTATTAAGTGAAGATGTACTTCTTTCAGTGCCAAAAGAAACAAAAAATACAGACGTCACTGTCAAATTAAAAGAAACTACAGGTAGTTCGATAAAAGAGGATGAGAGTAAAGAGAAAACTTCATTATCGAAAATATTAGTTGAAACGAGACCAACTCCATGCCATTCAACAATTACAAAAAATACAAATGTTTGTAAAAACGATAAAGCGAAACAAACCTGTAGAATAGAGAAAGATCTTGAGAAAAATTCAATGGCAAATGTAAACCGAAATAAACAAATATCACCTGCTACTGAAGAAGTAATTATTCTCGATGATTCGCAGTCTGTGGGTGATATTATCAAAGATGATAGCAACAAAATTTTGGATGCTAGTGTCACTCAAAAGAAACCAGTTATACCAATAGTAGCATCAAATGGTGAAGAGCTAAAAAATAAACGGGAAAGTAAACAAATTTATCCAAGTTTATCAGATGATGAAAAGTTTGAAAGCCCTTCAAAGAACATTAAACAGGGAAGAATGCCACATCTGACATCAAAAGATGGAAAAACTTTAAGTCCAAGGAAATCTCAAGGTTTGTTTGACAACATGTCTTATTCAAGATAATTTAAATCTTAACCCATTAAGTCCTGAATGTCGTCAAATCTCTACGCATTTTCATCCAGTTTTTTTGTACTCTACCTGTGCCAAAAAAAAATTAGATACATGATATCCGATGTAAAATTTCGTGTTCTTTCATAATATGACCTCAGAATTTTTTTCTAAAACCAATGCTTAAAAAGTTATAAGTAATTTATTGCAATAAATGCCATTTTTTCGACTAAGAAAATGTTTAGATCTGAAATTTCTATATGATATCGGTTATATACAGATCCCGTACCGTATAGAAAAGCGTTTTCGAGCGCCTTGAAGATTTTCAAAAAAAGTTTCATTTCGGACGCCATTTTGCGAACCGCCATATTGAATTTTTTATTCCGGACCATACGTAGCTTCAAGTTTAGGGCTCGAAAACGCTTTTCTATATGGTACGGGATGTTATATAACCGATATCATACAGAAATTTCAGATCTAAAAATTTTCTTAGTCGAAAAAATGGCATTTTTTGCAATAAATTACTTATAACTTTTTAAGCATTTTAAGCATTGGTTTTAGACAAATTCTGAGGTCATATTATGAAAGAGCACGAAATTTTACATCGGATATCATGTATCTAATTTTTCTTTTGGCACAGGTAGCGTACAAAAAACTGGATGAAAATGCGTAGAGATTTGACGATATGCAGGACTTAATGGGTTAATATACTTTGTACATTTATGTGGAATATTATTTTGTTAAATTCTTGTAAACAATGACTTATTTTGAATATTTATATAATGGGAATAGCTTATATGTATCTCCGATATGTAAGATTGTCAGGGCTCCCTTCGCTCATATGACAAACTTTTGACATGCCCGAAATCACTGTGCCTCACGAGTTGCACAATGTACTATTTTCTTTAAATTTTGACAATGCTTTGATTTATTTTTTATTACCAATTAAAATGTAACTACAATTTATTTCCATTTGATAGATTTCAAAATAAGTTTATCCATAAGAATAAATTTGTTTTTACCAATGTCATGTAGATCTATCAAAAAATATACAGTTAATTATAAAAGTTGATATTGATATCTAACTATTTTCTCTCTTTTTTTTTAATACATTGTACAGTCTGTTAAAAATGTATTTATTGGCAATAATTACTAGCTTATTTTTTGTTTTTTAGGACAAAATGCAGAAACTAAACGTTTTTTGAAGGTTCGATCCTTTGCAAAGCATCCGCAATCTTGGAAGGATGGAGACAGTCTAAAAATGCAAAAAACGCAGATAAACACTGCACTGAGGTCTTCGCCACTGAAGCGTAGTGCCGTGGTCGATTTGACAGAAGACAGTCCTGAGCAAACTGCAAAACTTGCAAAATTAAAATGCTCCAAAACAATAGTGAATATTAATCATTATAAACCTGATGGGGCTATGTGGAGTATGCCATCTTCTAAGAATAGAAACATTAACAAAGAGGTGCATAATTACAATACAACAGTAAATCCACAATCTATAAAAACGAAAGTTCTTAATGTACAAAATTCACAGATTCATAAGCCAATTCAGAATCAAAGGCCAAACTTACAGGCTGTCAACAAGCAAGATTCGCTAGCTTTCAGGCAAGCAGAGATTTTAATGCCAAAGCCACCGATTATTCACTCTAAACTGCAGGCTTTAAAATCTAACCCACAGACTTTTAAGTCTAACCCACATACTTCAAAGAGTAACGAACAGACTTTTAAGTCTAACCCACATACTTCAAAGTTTAACGAACAGACTTATAAGTCAAACCCACACGCTTACAAGTCTACCTCGCAGACTTACAAGTCTAATCCGCAGACTTACAAGTCTAATCCGCAGACTTACAAGTATAACTCGGAGACTCACAAGTCTAACCCTCAGACTTACAAGTCTAACTCGGAGACTCACAAGTCTAACCCTCAGACTTACAAGTCTAACTCGCAGACTTACAAGACTTACAAGTCAAAACCACAGACTTACAAGTCTAAACCACAGACTTTCGAGTCTAACCTAACGACTTTCAGGCATAATTCGCAGACCTATGAAATTAGAGTAATGCCATCAGTGTCAAAAAGTATTATTTCCGGGGCAATCAGCTATTTACCTTCATCTTCCTCAGCTGTAGGGAACCAAAATTATAACGGTCAAGGCCCTAGGGCAGTGAGAGATAATCATCTTACACATAATTCTCGTACTTTTGAATCTCTGCCTAAAACCTCACAGAAAGTCTGGTCTCATCCTACTTCGAGATCTCATCCTACTTCAAGGTCTCATCCTACTTCGAGGTCTCATCCTACTTCGAGGTCTCATCCTACTTCGAGGTCTCCATTATAAATGATGAAGTTCAATCGAGGGGAGATAAATAAGTCGTAAGTGTTTAATTCCAAGCGAGTTGACGTCGTATCATTTGGAGGAATAATTTATTCTTTATTATATTTCAGGAATTGTAACTTCTGGAAATGCTGGTTATACATTTTTTGTTACTCGTTCATGGATCGCACTATTAGTTTTGAGAAAACGAAGTCGCGGTTAGTGAGATTTTCGACAATGTCGAAGTGATCGATGCCTCTGAGCAGGAGAAATTCCACGCTATCGACGAAGGCAATTAATTTCTAAAAAAAGAAAATGTGTATAGTGCTAGTTATTTATTATGATGAATAATCAATAACAAAAAAAAATGATATTTTTTACCTGTGCATAACGTTTCGATTCTTCTATAAAAGCAGGAGAGTCAAATTCTCCAACAAGTATGACAACTTTCAAATCTTGTATAGGCTGTAATGTTTCTACCAAATCCTTTTCATTGTTTATTGGTGCAAAGCTGAAGTCTTTAACTTCTTCACTGCATTGTATAATTGGGAATAACTAAATTATTTGTGTGAAAATATGTTGTAATCGAAAATACTTCGAGATAACTAGATATTAATGCTTTGTACAGACATAAAATTTTAAGTTTAAGTTTGAGCGTTTAAAAAACGATTTGTCGCAAACATCGTTGTATCGTTCGGTGTAGCGACTTAATTTTAAAATCTACATACAAAAACGAGCATCCAAAAAGTTAAACTAATATAAATATAAATTCAACGTATACGATAATAGTACATTCTGTAGACTCAATCAATAAGCAAATGAATGGTTGAGTCTGCTGAATATGCACAAGACAATGTAATGAGAGTATCAAAAACTTGCCTAGTGAGTTTGAGAGCGTCGTTGAAGCTCGTATGCAGCAAGGCTTCCAAACTGTAAATTCCGCTGATAAGAAAGAGACCTTTCAGTAAATCTAGATAACCGTGCCTTGACATCGAATCTAACCATTGTTTATCGTGCAGGAGACTCGCAGCCAAATGTGCTCCTGCGCTGTGTCCAGCGATCCAAACACATCTAACAAATTAAAGTAATACAAAATGCTGCAATAGTTCATTTAAAAATAAATGCATTTTTTAGAAATTATACCATTGACATTAATAGAAATTGCACGTATAAATATGTTGATTTTAACGTTATATAATTTTTGTAGTAAAATTTACTAAAAATGCGTAATAACAACCATTATGTGACTGTAATGCAGAACGTACTTCGAGCTGGAGTTGTAAGCCATTTTGAGAACCGTTTCAGATAGTGTCTTTATTTCTGCTACTATATCGGTCAGTCTTACTGCAATTTAAATAAGAGTAAATAACATGTAATAATATAATTTAATTCTTCAAAAATTCAAGTATCAAACTCGGAACAGTTCTTTAATCAGTTATGTGCTTTTGCAATGTATTTCTTAATAGCTGTTTTTATTTTTATTTACATTTGAAATTTGACTTTTTTTCTCTACGATCTTGTCATGCTCATGAACTAAAAAAAATTTTTACCTTTTGGACATAAGTCATAGCCAGCAATTACGACTTTTATTCCATTAGAAACAAGGTTCGCAACGACAAATCCGGATTGATCTTTACTGAATTCTTGCCAGTATCCTCCATGAATAAACATGAAAATTGGAGCGTCTGCATGGAAAAGAAAAAGGAAAAGGAAAAAAAAAAAAAAAATTAAAGATTGACTTTTATTTTTGTTGTACGAGATTCAGCGGCGATTAAAATAGCGTGTATATGTTACGTTGCACTATTCGGTATCTTTAAGTTGTACTATTATAATGTGATTTGCAAAGTTTTTTATAAAGACTTATAGAAAAAATATAAATATAACAAAATTCGAATAGTCGTAGTACTCATTTATTTGTCATAAGTTCAATTACAGCAAATGCATTTTTTTTATGCACAACGAGATTGTTGAAATTTGTTTAAAAAATGAACTACCTTTTGATAGATTCGTCCCATAAATGTCGTATTTCATTCCCTTTGAACTTCCGTATGGAATGTCTTGTTCGAACTTGATTGTTTTCTTCGCTTCGTTTGTGGCTGGAAGTTCAATGAATTCATTAATGAGCCTGTAAGGCATTTATTTCATGCGTAATGGCTGAATTTGAGACGTAACAATTTCAAGACTATTTTTTTTTTAAACAAAACATTTTTAGCTCCGATTTTGTTGAAACGCAGAAAGACACGTATGCTTATTTCTAAAACGTATCTTTATTAAGTCTACATTTCATTTCACTCGCCGACACAATATGTATTGTTTAAATTTTTAAATCCTATAAAGTATCAGTACAATATATTAATATTATAAAAATGATAAATGAGAGAATTTTAAGTTTACAACAATATTATAAAAAGAACAAAATATCGCATCAGTTCATTCATAATACTTCATATATGTATTAT
>JAPYZR010019093.1:0-10244 GCA_030522945.1 Trichopria nigra
TTTTTTTTTTTTTTTTTTTTTTTTTTTTTTTTTTGCTTGAAATGCGTTTTCCAACCACTCAGGCATTTTTACATTTAATTATTTAATATGAATTCTAATGCTCATCTAAACTTGTTGGTACGTAATGGAATGAACCATTAACGTACCATTTACTTTAAAACGCGCAAGATTACACGAATGTAATGACTTCTTTTATGTCAGTCTCCAACCAAATTCCATCAAAAATTTTGAAAGTATTATTTTATCGACATATCGTATGAATGAAATGAGAAATTCTAAACGGTCTCGCATATTAAGTGATAAAATTACAAGTATTTTACATAGATCGTTGCGCGCGTGCAAGTGTGTGTTTCAATTGTTAATCTTTGTACATTCAGTACACGCTGAATTCGTGTTTATAATTAACGAAAATGTGGCTCTGCATTAACTTTTTTTTTACGATGCAATTTAAGAAACTTGGACAGAATCTACTAGCAATTCTAAAAGTATTAAAAATTTCTAAAATGCAAATTCAAAAATATTGGGCATAAAATCGATTGCATTAAAATCGTGGACATGACTGTATCGGAAACATTCAGTAATGTTTTCGTTTAAAAGAACAAAAATAAGACATATATGAATATTGACTTTGACATTGTTCGACAAAATTGTAGTCAATCGTATCTTTCGGCGTTAAATAAGTAATTATTACGTCTTCTGATAATAGCTTACGGCGTCACTACACGTCACACCAATCCTCATGCCGTAACCCTTATACTTGAGATGTAACGCGAGGTATTACATATGTACATGCATATGAGGACAATTGACGTCTGGAGGTTAATGACGAAACTATTGGGAGTGACGCGGCATTTGAAAGGATATATTATATGTCACTCGTGAAATCCGTTTTGACATTTTCATCCAACTTTCCGACAGTTGAATCGCGTGCGAGTGTGCGAGTGGGTGCGTGCGTATTAAGAACTTTCATCGTCTCTCCTTTTTCTATCAAATAAGATATCGATGACAAATGTTGATTACTACTCTAAACTTCGATAAGGTATTGTATAATTGAAGATATTTATAAATATGTATAGATATATATTCTTCTTATAATGATGAGAACTGTAACAATTCAAATACTTTAAGCGGTTCTCAAATGATACCGCGATTAATTTAGTACTCTATATAGATATAAATCGACAAACGTTGAATTTTAACTCAAGTTGAATATGTAAGCAAGAAAAAGTGAAAACATTATCTTGTAAAACTTGTTCCAAAATAAAAAATGTACTGAATTTTTGTATGGAATTATTGACTCATTTTCATCAAATACATGCAACTTATTTATGAAGTGTGTTTTATTTTTCAGAGTGATCAAAGTAGCAGCATAAAATTATGCAGCCACTGGAAATGTACTCGCGTTCAACTGCTGGTATTTCTTTCATAAAATTATAGTTTATTTTTAATATTTATCATATAGACATAAACAAGATACGATGCCCTTGTTTTCTGTCGTCAAAGAGGAGGCGAATATCCCTAAATAACAGGCAAATACATATAATAGAGTTATATCATCAGTTACGATTTGGAAAAATCAAACAATTTAATTTTTAGGATTTATATGCATAGACGGGGAATAAAAGAACTTACCATAAAGTTTGGCAATCGGACTTCAGGCGGCGTTTGGTGTACCTTTTTCATTGTCGTCACGGGAAGTCTGTAACAAACCCTCAGGTGGATACAGACCATTGCTAAGAATATCAGCCGTTAAGGTAATTCTCTCCATAAGAATCAGATGCTGCAAAAACATATTTAGTGGTACTTTCAAGAATTTAATTTTTATTAATGACGGTATTGACGAGAAGAGAAAGGATTGAAACAAAGATTCGTCACAACTTTTTTTTTAATTAATCGGATGATGTGTAAAATTATTCAAAAATATTCTATAAAATTGTAAACAATCTCTCTCGACAAAGTAGTATCAAATAAAAATGTTTCATTTTCAAAAATTCTAATGAATTATAGGAAAAAGTTTAATTATTGATAAAAATTCTTGAATAAATAATTTTTAAACATTTCAAGATCTACTTATATCATAAGTGATCAAAATTTAAGCTCTTGAAAGTATTGCAAAATAGTTTTTCTCAACAGCCGATTTTCGAGGAGTGAACTACATTAAACACGGAACGCCTGGTACTCATAACAACAGTCTCACAGGAGGCCGTTGTATCTTCCGAAATTCACTTTTTAATTATACGCCAATAAATGTGTCTTGCATTTATAAAAATCGACGAAGATGATTTTTAACATGTTTAAAATGATTTTTTTTCCACAATGAATGTAGATTTTTATAATTACTAATCAAATTTTATAATACAAAAAGTGGAATAACAATTAATAGAATTTGTTAGATTATTACAAGATAATATATCATGTGTCATCATAAAAGTTTTAAAATCTCAATTACTAAATATAATTAATTTTTTTCTTTTTGAAATGTGAAGAAGTACAAATTCATTACTAAATATATGGTACAGATAGGGCATTTCATTTCAAAAGTTGTCTTGACATCATTTTTTATTTTATTTTATTTATTTATTTATTTGATGAGTCGAAATAATGTATTTTTATATGTACCTACTATAAACAAATGATAAAACAAGAAAAAAAATTATGTCAAAAAAGTTGCCCACCTGACATGAGATGCCCCAGGTATAGATGTAAAACATATCTAAAACAATTTATTTTTAGAGAAATACTTTCATCGATTGGAATAATAGGAAGACAATCTTTGTTGAATATAATAATTATTTAATATAATTAAGAATATTTCAATTTAATTATAAAAAATCCGTTGATAACGGAACAGCGGTGCTCTTGTGTCCGTGCAGACACAGAATCCACCTCTGCATCAGAAGTGGTCTGTGCCTACAACACAGCCTCGTCAAGACTACTGAAAATCGTTTTCTAGAAGTAATCTTTATCGAGACTGTACCTGAAAACTTGTTACAGGAATGAGTTTTTTTGGTTCTGGTTTACCGTTTATCAACAGCCTCAAATAAATAACTGAGGCTGCGATAAACGGTAAACAGTTCCTCGAGTTGTTGAAAATTTAAAGATTCGTGATTTCGAATCACCAAAAACAATAATTACATTCTAGCAAAAAGTGACTAAATGTATTACCTTACGAGCCCAAGCTTGATAACCAGATTGAAGTTCGGCTGGCGTAAGCACTCTTGCCCCGGTTGTCCCGGTAAACTGACCTGGCATCTGTTTGCTTTCTGCCCAACATTTCATCTATAATGAAATAGTTATATTTTATTGATCATTGATCAGATATAACGACTTATGATCGATAAGAAGTAAACAATTAATACCCCATTTTGAGCTTTGTACATTTCATTCAGAGCTTGAACATCATGTGGATTTTCCCTCAATTTTCTCATTGCTGCAAGCCGCTGAGATACAATGGAACCTATATCTAAAGGCTATAAAAATAATTAAATTAATATTTGAATGATAATTGAATAGTATACCACATAATGTAATATATTTTAAAAATTCACTTACTTCGTTAGGAGCTTGAGGGAAAACTGATACCGATGCAGGTTCAGAAGGTATTGTTTGTTCAGGAAATGCAGTAGTAGGTATTACAGGCACAGCTGTAGGCACAGCTGTAGGCACAGCTGTAGGCAATTGCTGTAGGTGCTACTGCAGGTACTACTGCAGGTACTAATGCGGGTACTACTGCGGGTGCTACTGTGGGTATCACTGTAGATACTGATGCAGGCATCATAGCAGGTGCTACCACTGGCACAGAAGCAGGCTGTGGTGTCGTATGAAGCGTTTCAGAAGCAGCAACAAATAGTTTGGATGGTGCTGGTTTTTGAGGTTTCGGAGTTACAGGCACCCATTCACTTTCTGCATTAATTAAATGATAAAATATAATTTATTAATATTTTATATACTAGTTTTATCGGTAAATAATTACAATGAAGACTTTTATTGTTTAAAAAATTATATATTATAAAGTACCTAGTATTTTAATTTATTAAGAATAAAATTTGAAAATCATGCTTACCAGTTTTACGATGCTGTTGGCCACTAGAAACAGGAAATTGCAAGCGTAATTGATTTGACGATTCAGCCGTTTTCTCTTTAAGCGTTTTTGTCGGAAGTTGTCTCGCATCCTTTGAAAAGCAATTTTAATCATTGATTACAATACTAGTTATATAGATAAAATAAAATAAAACACGAAAAAAACTTACTCTAATATTCATTATAATGGGAGGTGGTTTATCTTTTATAAGGAATGGATGATGAAAACCTTTTTCTGTCTCGCTGCCTTCATCTTCTGATGAAATACTTGACAATTCACCCAAAGCTTCGGATCTTGATAAAGATTTACAGAAGTCTAAAATGTTAAATACAGTTACAATGTGATGTTCACGTAACATAATAAAAATAGTACAATGATAGTTTACTTTATAAATTTCGTTAATTTAATAGTTAATCGTTAATTTAAAATTTAAAAACTGTTTACCTGTTAACTCATCAACAGTTTTCCCTCCTGCTCGAATTGCTTCGATAACTTTATTCTGTTGTGCCAGCGGTAGTGCTCCATTCATGATCATATGTATAGCATTTCGTCTGGCAATTTCTAATAGCTTTTTCTTATCTATTTCAATTCGTTCCCTGATAACGATCAAATAGTATTCATCAATTATTTATACTTAAACTAAGAATATGCATTAAATTAAATTTACTAACTTTCTTTCTTTGCTTCTACTTCTACTTCTACTTCGACCTCTGGAATACCGTCTTCTACTTCTATCATTACTGCGACTTCTCCTATCATCACTATACCTCGTACGGTTTCTTCGTTCTCTACTCCTTTCTCGGTTTTCGTAATCACTATACATTCCACGACCATATCGTGATTCTGTACACTGACGCGATTTTGATCTTGTTCTGTCGGAACTTTTATTCCGACTTGTCCGACTTTTCTCCTTTCTTCCATGTTTTTTACTATCTTTATGGTCTTTATCATGTTTTGATTTGCGTTTGCAGTTATGTTTACTTTTTTCTTTTTCCTTAAGTTTTAGTCTTAGATCTGTTTTTTGTGAAGATATATCTTTTTCCATTTGATCAGGTGATAGACTCAATGAATGGGTCCCATCGTCACTGCTATTTGATATTTCACCATCTTCCATACGAGCAGCTTTTTCTTTTTCTTTATCTTCAATTTCTTTAACTGTTTTATTATAAACTGCACTATTTTTCAGATCTTTAATTAAAATTTTTCCTTGATTAGATGTTTTCATTATACCTGTTTTAAAAAAAATGTAAAACTGTTGTTTAATAATAAAATATAGATAGTTTTACTTGCCTCATAACTACTTGGTTCTACCGGCAAGGTCCCTGACAGGACAAAACAAATACATGTACCTCACAAACATATTTAAAACAACACAATTGGGCCCGTGACCGGTTAAATCAGCGGTCTAGCCGTAGCAGACGGACCGAAATACGTTCTGTTATAAACGCACGGCCCGCCGACCACGAAAATCCATTCACGGTGCCGAAAACTACCGACCGATGTCGATAGCCGCTACAAATTCTAAAATGCTGAAACTTAGAAAGCAAACCATTGATGCTTCAGATGGAAATTTTTTAAAATACATTTTTCACATATTAAACTTCAGTTTTAAGTCAATGGCTATAAGAGAATGCTACATTTTGGGCCAAGAATATGTTGAAATAAAGCTTTATTGGATTATTATGAAACTTTATCTGTAGAAATGATTTTTTTCAATGAAGTTAAATATGATGTCAAACTTAAAAAATTCAAAAATTTATAATGGATGATCCAATATGACGGTTTGAAGGTATCTTATTATAACACTTGTAATTGTTTTTTTTTTTCTTCTTCAATGCTATAATATAAATAATACTATTTCCATACATTTCTCAATTGAAATCGTATGTAATCGTCAAGTATATACATATATACCTTTGACTTACCAAGTAATTTCGGAGTTTTTAATTCGTTATCTTCTTCAAGTTTTTTTGGAACTTGTGGCAGAAGAGGCAAATCGTTTACTTTATTCGAAGCATTTTCGTTTCCATCGTTAAGTGCTTCTAATTTTAATTTGGCAGTGTGTACACTGTCCATATCAAAAACATTTACTAGAAAAATTAATAACATTGGTCAAATTATTAAATACTTTATAATAAATAAATGAAAATATTCCTTTAAATACCATTTTCAATAACTTTTTGGGTTAACGATTTGTCTTCACTTGAGTCAACTTTTCGCATTTTAATACTCGGTATATCCATATCTGATCCATTTTTGTCCTCTAACTTGTGTTTGGATTTCTTTTTATGTTTTTTTCTCTTTTTCGTATCTAAAGCAAATATAAAAAATGAATACTGGATAAACTTGTATTTTTTATGGATAACATTAAAAATACGTTAAATGTATACCTGAACTTTCGTGGTCACTCTTAATTTCTGGAGAGTTGTTTTTAGATTTTTTTTTATGTTTTTTGTCTTTGTGCTTGTGTTTTTTTTTCGATTTTTTCTTTTTTGAAGAGTGTTTGTCGGGATTTTCCTCTTTCGTTGTGTCGGCCGTGGGAGATTCTCCATCGCTGTTTTCAGGAGAGGCGATCCCCTCGTCGGCGGCGTCAAAGTTGCTGAAAAGTTCTGTGAGAATTTCGTTTGACGATTTTTCCGGTAGGCCGGGTTCGGGCTTGATTTTCACGGCGTCGACTCCGACAGTTGTGATTAAATTCGCGATATCGAACATATCGCCCATTTTACGGGTTAATTACGAACCGTTCTACCTGCGAAACGGAATTACATTTATAAACAAGCTGGTAAGTAAGGTTATGTTCATACTCGGTCTCGGTATCGATCATAAACTATATGCATTGCGTTTGAAGAAAACTCAAGTGCGCTATTGCGGCTATAGCGCCTTTAAATTTTGGTACGGTACCACAGTGTCACCTGAAGTGAGATTTTGTCCGCGGAATGAATAAATTTTCAAAATTTGTAATTTATTACATTTCTCTTCTAAAAGCTATCAATCATATTTATCGTTACTATAACTCAATCATATCAAATCTGTAATAATCTTTTAATTATTAACATTTTGTAGTTTTTTGTCTCGTAGAATTTGCACTTTATATATATAAACTGGGCCAGCGCAATTCCCATAGTGCAAAGTGCTATCATATTTTTCTAGATAATATGTATTCTTTTTTTTCTTCCCTTCACGCATATACATATACGTAATCAACTATATATGTATTTATGTATTACGCGGGTTCAAAAGTAGCGCAAAAGTTACCAACTTAAACTAAAAAGTAAAAAAGTACAAGTTAAAAATTATTAAAATGTTTTAACAAAATTTGGTCTCTGGTATACTGTAAATTCTACATGGTACTATATAACGTGATAAAAAAAAAAAAAAATGTTCCGGAATAAAATTTGATTTACCTTTATTTTTTCATTTCAAATTTTGAAAAAACGTTTGAATAATAATATTTATATAAATTTGCACTTTTCTTTACTTTCTAGATTACGTCCAATTACGTCACTATATAATGGATCGATCTATATATATATTAAGTATGCTCTCTGAAATGAATCGGTCGCTACATCTGCGGTGGTCTTATTATACGTGTAATTGTAAGCAACCATATAAACCCCCCTTAATAAGATATATGGATTCAGAGTGATTCAGATGGAATATAAATGAGTTTTTATTATTACATAATTATATGTATTATTTATACGTTAATTAACACCAAAAGAGTGAACGAGAAAGAAAGAGAAAGATTAAATATTAGATTATATAGTAGACTGTGACGATTGATGCGGGGATATTCAGCCGGCACTATGTATATATAATATATATATATATATAATATAAAGAGAGGAAGATTTAATAAAATAATAATTATAATTAAATTAATTAATTAATTATAATTAATTATTATAATTTAATTATAATTAAAGCCAATATTAATAGGATTTTTGTATTATAATTATAATGAGAATCGTTTTAGCATTGTAAATAAAATTTTGTTATTATTTGAAAAATTGAACTCATGTTTAAAAAAAATGGTTTAAGAAATATATATAGATATACATATATATATATATGCGTGGGTAATAAATGTGTAAACTTTCAGCAAGCATCAACGGCGATGCGCCGAATTTCTCTCGCACTTTCGAATATGGAAAATTTGCTATTCGTTCTGATTCGACCGTTACGATATATGTATGTATGATATACGTATGTATGATATGCGCGCTAGTTCCAGTGCGCATCTCGGATTGTGCGACGGGAAAAGTCGCTTGGCGGTCTCTTGGCAGGGAATGGGAGCAGTGGCGAAATGCGACGTGTACAATTCGGATGCTTCTTTAAGTTTCTCCCGAGAGACTTCCTTATAGACCGTTCGTTTGCTTGCCGGTAAAAACTTTCTTACGTGAAAAAAAATCAATGGCCATTTAAAAAGACATGGCCGCGGTAGAAAAATTTTCGAAAGTGGCGCCACCTATATGTTTATGGAGTTAATATGGCCATCAAGTGCAATTCTCTCCAATACCATGAAACTTTCGCTTAAAGTGAGATTTTTTTAAAGACGTGGATTTTGAAAGGTTTCGCCCATCAGGGCCGCAGCTTATATTTTACCACCGAGGGCGTAAAGTTTCATAGAAATCGCCTTGTTGTGCAATTTACGGCGTTTCCCTCATATTTTATCGAATCTACTGTTATATATATATATATATCTAATGTTAAATTCGAAATTGCACGACAAGGGGATATTTCCGTGTAAAGGCGGAGCGTAATTATTGTTACATACGGTCGAAATGGCATCGATTATCGAATTGAAGTTTGTGCAGTTCTACAGCCGGGTGTAAATATTTATACACATGCAAACGTTGTGGCACGTACCATGTACGTTTACCGAGGGTACCGAGGCCGTGTGAGTAACTGCTGTGCGGCAGTGCGCATCGCGATCTTCCGTCGCGAGTGAAGTGTGCCGCGTCGGGCTCAAAAGTAGGCGAGCGCGCCAATCCACTGTACGTCAGCGAATTCCTCAGTATTTGAGGTAATTAAAAAAAAAAACGGACAAAAAAAAAAACGTATTAATATATTTTCGCGGATTTCGAGTGTTACCATTGAATTTCGTAACTTTTCGGCGTGTCACGGAAATTATCTACCCTAAACGTATACACACCTAAAGATCGATAGAAATTAATAATGATTATTAGAACGTTTAATTTCTATGAGTTATTTTATTTTTATATTAATTCATACTACATTCTTTAAATGGTGCATGGCTTTTTTAAATAATAAGTATTTTTTAATTTGAATCAAAGTCCACACATTTTGAAAGTTTCTCTTTTGAGTTTTTCTTTTGACAGAAATGCCTTCAAAGTCGATAGTCATGTCATATAGATACAATTTGACATCGAACCATCGATCAATGGAAAGTTGGGTGCATTCTATTTACCACTAATTTATATATATTTAGTCGTTTTTAGCTCGTTGTTGTTACTAAATGTGATTTTTGCGAATGTGTGTGTGCTGTCAGTGAACACGCGTGAGTTTGTTGTGATTAATTAGGTATACAGTATAGATAATATGTAGGTGTGTTTACGCACATGTTCTTGTACAGACACGTCTATATTTCTATATATTTCGATAATAATTAAATAAATTAAATTTTACTCGATCTTTTAAATTAAGTTCAAATGAGTCGTGGAGAAACGGCTATAATATAACATAATATTTTACAATGTAAAATATTACATGTACTATTAATATATAAGTATAATATTACATCTTTTACAATGTAATACAAAAATACAATTATATAAAAACCACAAAAATAGAGTACAAGAGATAAAGTATATAAATATAATTAGATATAAAACTTATACATAAAATTTGTATAAAATATCATCCGCCATTTATTATTTAATTTCAATTTTTTATTTTATTTTATTTTATTTATTTATTTATTTATTTATTTTTTTTTTTTTGATCGTTTGATATCGTGCGTAGAACGTGTGCGGTATTTTAGCTTTACATAATGAAATAAAAAGTAACGTTTTTCAATGGTGACATCACTTGAGAAAGATTTATGATCGTGTAATTTAGTAGCTGTTACATAATTGCTACTTTATAACATCATTTACTACTGATTACGCATTTTTCCCATGATTTTGCTCCAAACTCCGAA
>JAPYZR010019194.1:0-11383 GCA_030522945.1 Trichopria nigra
GTGGTCAATTTTAAAAATCGGTCGAATAGATTTCAACCAAAAAATTCCCAAAATCGAAGAATCGGAAAAATGTTTGTTGGTAAATTCAATACTTCGCCCGCCTTGCGTCAGGCGAAGAAATTAGCCCGAGTCAAATTTTTGAGAACCTTTAAGGTTAAATGTCAACGACGCTGTTTACACCATTCTTTGCCGCATACAACAATTGTC
The DNA here is from genome assembly GCA_030522945.1 of Trichopria nigra. Lineage (NCBI taxonomy): Eukaryota > Metazoa > Arthropoda > Insecta > Hymenoptera > Diapriidae > Trichopria > Trichopria nigra. The sequence goes on from JAPYZR010019194.1 coordinate 208, forward strand.
AAGTACTTAGAATATTTTACACGATTATAGAATTTTTGTTAAGTTTGATATTTATATTGTTCTATTTTTAGTATGAAATACAAATACGTTTCGAGATACAGGTTGTTATTAACTTTCATATATGATTCAAAATAGAACAGTTATTTCTGTATTACTCATGATTCGTGTTAATACAAATATTTGAAATGTGAGCTATTGTAAATATTTTTTTATTTCTTGGCATCTTTATCCTTATCCTTGTCTTTTTCTTTTTCCTTATCTTTATTTTGCTGTAAAGATCCAACAGCTTGGCGAACAGCTTCCGACTGAGGATCTACGCCTGGTAAATTCTCCAACACTGATTGAAGAAATTCAGTATCAGCCATCACTGTTGCATAGTCTTCTTCAACATCCATTGCTTCTTCTTTCGGAGCCTCGGTATCCTCTGGAAAGTTTATGAAATATGATAATAGTAACAAATACACTTTATTAGATGATATAAGGAATTGTAGAAAGATGAAAAGTAACTTACGTTGATCTTGCATGGACATTTGCATAGCAAATGCAATTTGCTCTTCTTCCGTCATATGTGCAAAGTCCGGAACTGCTGGGGGGGTTGGCATAATCACCTGTTCTGTAGAAACTGGCATAACATCAGGTTTGGCAGCAGTAGCAGCAGCAGTAGCTGAGTCATCTGCTCCTTCAAGAGACATAGCTAGAGCACGCTTCAGCATTGCCTCTTCGTTAGGAGCTTCTTTAATCGTCTCTGGTTTCGTATCCGCCGAATCTTTCGCTTGCGCACGCCTAGCCTCATCCTCTTGACGTTGTCTTTGTTCTTCCATCGACACACGAAGAGCCTAAAAATAAAGTATCGAACGGTTCATTCAAAAGTTTGAAAATTTTTAAATGCAACATATGAATCAATTGTATTTTCAAATTTGAATTTCAATTATACTTACCAATGCAAGTTCTGGATCTTCATTGGGATCGACTCCGAATTCATAAGCAGCTCCGCTCATTCCTGCACCACCCATACCATCTTCACCCTGAATGATGGGAGAGGAAAGAAGCGCATCAGACAAATGAGGACCAGGTGGAACTATGACAAGGTGGCTACCAGTTCCGTCTTTCCCATTAAGAGCACAGATAAAGGCTGTCAATACATCGTTGTTTACTGACTCTTCGCCAAAACTTATTATATCGACATTGACTTTTTCTTTTTTCAGTCTCTTTGCAAGTTTTACCAACTCTTTCTCCTCAATTAGAACTGGACTACCAATAAAGGCTACGATCCGCATCTTATGGTTTTTACCTTGACGATGCTTCAAAGCTAACTGCAACATTGATAATTTTCATAATATAGAATAGAATAAAATATGTGGTTTATATTCAGTAGTTTTGTTTTAAGTAAATATACTCCAAACAAAAATTTATATTTTATATTTAAAAAAAAATGGAATAATTTATATATATGTATATATATAATTTATGTAAACAATAAATAATTTTAAACAAAATAAAATAGCATTTCTCATACATGTGCAATTCTTATTCCAGTAATAAGTGACAAATTTCCACTAGGTTGAACTTGATGAAGTTTTGATAATATGCGTCCAACATCACTTGTCAGAGTAGCCAAAACTTCAATACTGAAATATAATAAAATTGGTGTCATTAGTTAATGCAATACTTTCATCGAATAGACAATATTAATATAAACTTAAATTAAATATTTAAGTAATAACTTACTTGGCAAGTGTTATCAATCCCACATTATTTTCTGGATTAGCCCGAGTTTTAGAGTGACAAACTAAGTTAACTGCATCCTGCTGTGCTTGTAATCGTGTAGGTAAAAAATCTCCATTTCTCATGTAGTCGCTGCTGTCGACACTGTCATGAAAATAAAAAAAAAAGATAAATTATGCTAATTTTTATATTTTGTTTATATAAATTGATGAGGGTTATATGAAACTATTTCAGATCTATTCATATTATTCTGTTTATATAGTTCAAAATGGTTATATTGACAATTTACTGGCCGATAAAAGTTGTACAATCTATTAATTATGTACTAATATAAATATGGAAATTGAAAAAATCCAAACGCAAGTTATTTGAATTTAAACATAAACCGTACCGAAGTAAGCTAAAACAGTGATAATTAACTGCAAATATAAAAGTTAACCTAGCCTCATACATAAAATAATATTTACAACCACCGATTGATCAAATTAAATTGATCATTATTAGTTATAATACATTAAAAGATATTTTCATAATTTGAATGGAAAGAAAAATTATCCCTTCATTGACACATTGATTATAATACATATAAAGGCTTTCCAACTTTGCATTGTCACTCTGAAAACAACCTATAAGAAACTGGCATTTCTAACGTATCCTGTAACGAAAAAAATACTTCATATATGTGAAACAGAACGTTAGAATGTCCTTTGAATTTCTAAAATGTACAAAAATAATTACATTCAGTGCAAAATATTAACATTTATAAAAAGTTAACAGCACATACCATATCATTGTACTTTCGAGCACCATTTTGGACAGACTAATGAATCTTGTTCCGTTTACACTTTTCTTAGGACTTCAGGTTTTAGTTATGAAGAAGCGGGTCTGTTCACATTTTCCCCCCACATATGAACGCGTGATTTCGTATGTGTTTATACATACACAGAGTAATAATGCACATGTTTTCCTCTGAGTACATACATGTACAATGTACATATGCACATATATGCAGCATGTCCATGTGTGCATGCAATTTGCACGTGCAACAATAATCGATTCATGAACTAGAACTAGACAGTTCGATTACACTTTCGATTATTCGATTTAGCACGCCTACTTTCAGTCTATAATTTTTTCTTTTTATTACTGTACCATATGAATTTTCAATTTTCATTTAGTAAATGTGAGTGTCTTTTAGTCATATAGAATGTCAAGTTTATCGGTTGTATATGAATTATTTTGATTATATCCAATCAAACAGAAATTTTTCCATTTAATTCAAGGAATATCAGCACGTCTAAAAAGGTTAGTATGTAATTGTCTCACATTTGTATTACTCGTAAACATATTTGACGACTATTATTAATTAAAACATGATAGACGTTACTTTCCATTTATTGACATTTATCAAAAATTAATTAATTTCCAATTTTAATATAAATGCTGTCCCATTATAAAACGGCAAGTACGATTTAAAGATTAGTTACTGTACCTTAATTGTACAAATTAGATGCTGTATTTAATACTGATATTTTCTCAAAGGGTAAAATGTAACACATGTTTTATTCTTTATTAGAATTAATTTAATAAATTTATGAAGCGAAGAAGATTATTAAATTTATGAATCTAAGAAGATTTTGTTAATGAGAACATTCTTTCGAGAAATGTTATTTTTTCTATGGCAACACTCAGCACACAACACTCAAAACACGAAAATTGGTCCATGTACAGAATTTTCTCATCGAATCGCTGCTTGTTTCATTTGCATCTCTTGATTTTTAGTTAATGTCATTGTTTTTAACATGACTTTATTTTCTCTCGTTCAGTTCACACAAGACACAAAATGATCAAAGAAGCGGATATCTTAGCCATAGGAAAACTTTTAAATGACGAACAGAGGCCGCTGAAAGAAAGATTTCGCGCCTTGTTCACATTGAAAAATGTTGGTGGTGATTTGGCCATTACGGAAATTGAAAGATGTTTCAAAGACAGTTCTGCTTTACTAAAGCATGAACTTGCATATTGTCTGGGACAAATGCAAGATGTTCGTGCAATACCTGTGCTCACTAAAATTCTTACAGACAAAAACCAGGAACCGATGGTTCGTCATGAAGCTGGTGAGTATTTATTAATGCCACGAAGGATTATTTACTACTCTTTTAGGCACATAAACCGTACTAATTTCAATGAAATCAAAAACTTTTTTTATACATTTTTTTAATAGTGATTCTTTTTTCATTTCCAAGACCATACAATCTTTGAATCATTATAAGCATAGTATTACTAGATATATAACTCTTGAAAGTTTGGGGTATTAAAATATATTTGTTATTTAAATAGCTGAAGCATTAGGAGCAATTAAAGATGAAAATACTAAGTCAATTCTTGAAGAGTATGCTAAAGATCCCGTTATTGAAGTAGCAGAAACTTGCCAACTCGCATTAGACAGGCTCGAATGGTACAAGGCTCCTCGAGACACAGATTCTTTATCTCAATTGTCAAAAAATCCATATGCCTCAGTGGATCCAGCACCTCCATTTGCGACATTAGATGTTAACTTTTTAAAGTCACTTTTACTAAGTAAACGTGAATCATTATTTAACAGATATCGAGCTATGTTTTCCTTGAGAAACATGCAAAATGAAGAGGCAACACTTGCCATCGCTGAAGGTGAGTAAAATATTATAATTTATAAAGCTTAGAAATTTTATGCTTTTCAAAGCATCGTTCAGAAATGTGAAAATTTATAAGTTGCCTAATTTCTAAGGCAACTTGCAAATTTTTAGCCTAGTTTCTTATCTCAAATTCGACTGGACTTAAAACCAAGTTCGGGATCTCAAACCTGCCAATTTCCTGTTAAACCGATAATTGTTTGTAAGATAAAAAGAATATAAAACTTTAAAATGAAATAAAGCGAAATGCCGTAAAGCCAAAAAGATAAACTTGGTTCATTTTAAATATTTTTTATTGTTATCTAAATACTAAACTTTTTTACCGAGCTAACCTGTACGACTTTATGACACTTCGCCGAATGTAATCATAAACTGACAGGTTCGAGATCTCGAACTCGATTTTAAGATGAGTTTGAAAAATGAGTTCTATAGTTCTTTATGAAATGTTTCAAAATTAATTAATAATATTTTATAACCAGAAAAAAATTGAAGATGTTCATTAGTCCAAAGAATATTTTATTTAAAATAAAAATTATAGCTAAAAAACCTGTAATTATTTTGTAATTAAAGTAAAAAATTATTTAATGTCTAAAGTAAATGTGATTTTCCTAAGGCTATAAAATAACTTTTATGTATCAGGAGTGCCACAAGAATCAAATGAAATTTGATTAAATATACATACTTATCTAATCATTGCATAATAATGCAGATACTTTCTCAAAGCGCTAAACTGAAAGGCATATTTGCATGGTGCATTTCTGCGTTGAATTTAGAAACAGTTTGGCAATATATTGCTTAGAAGTCGATATAAATTAAAATGGTACGGTCATTAAATAATTTACTCAAACTTTCTACTATAAATAATACGTGAAAATATACTTACACATACTTTGCTTTATCGATTTAAAATACAATATCTATTTTGGGTTTGTCGTATTAAACTTTTTTATATTGTGGATTAATGTTCTCGTAATTTCATAAAGCTCTACGTTTATTTGATTTTGATTGAAGTGATAATAAATTTTCAAAAATATTTTTAATTTCAATAATTCACAATGATTTCAATTTTAGAATCGTTAGTAATCATTAAAACTTGTGTTCATTTTGATTTAGATCGAACCATTACTTCTATTATAAAAGAAAAGTTATCATAAATATTGTAAAGCATTTGTTACTTATTAGTCTAAACAAATATTATATTAAAATTTTAAATGTCACAAATGAACTATCTACTTAAAATCAATACAGAATTACTTAAAGTGATTGACTTCAGAAATGTACTCTAGGCCGTTCTTAAACTAGTGTAATTTATGTAAATTTTAAATGATTGTTAAAACATATTTATTTGACATATTTTTGATATTCTTTGTTTTAATAATATCATATCATGCAGAAGAAATAGTTAAATAAAAATAAATCACAATTTCTTAATAAAATAATGTTTTAAAAAATGAAAAAGAAAAGATAAAGCCTAAATCTCAAAAACTGGAGAAAATGATATAAACATTGAAAATGACGAAATACGAAACAAAACTTATTCTACGTGACGGCAATGTCTGTGTTAAACAAAGATTAAAAATTGTTATGAATTGAAGAAAATGAAAGATTAAATTTCTAATCATACATTATTATAGAATAATTTAATTTAACTTAAATTTCAACTACTTTTTATAAATTTTCATTAACTAAATTAAGTTAATTTTAAATTACAGAAAATTTGTTTAATTTTTGGAAAGCACATGTTTCATTAAACGTCTCTTTTTTATTTTAGGCTTGAAAGAAGGTAGCGCCTTATTCAGACATGAAATTGCATTTGTTCTTGGACAATTACAGGAGGTAGCGAGCGTTCCATATTTGAAAGCCTCCCTCGAGGACCGTGAAGAAAATGAAATGGTACGACACGAGTGCGCGGAAGCTTTAGGCGCCATAGCAAATCCCGAGTGTTTTGACATTCTGAAACAGTTCCTAGAAGACGAGAAGCGAGTTGTGCGCGAAAGCTGCGTCATTGCCTTAGACATGTGTGAATACGAGAACAGCTCCGAGTTTCAGTACGCGAACGCTTTATCAAAGTGTACCATGTCGGGGTAAAATTGTTTATTGTATAAACGACCTACGATAAGTTATAATATATATATTTTTTAATTAATTTCCGTGTTATGTTTTTTCTAATTTATAGTTAGCATAATCTCCTAAATTCAGTGATAATATTTAAAACCCTAAATTTCAACGATCTTTCTTTAGATAAAAAATGGTGATTAATTTATTAACCTTGCAAAGTTACCGGTTATCAAATATAAAATATGATTCGTGTTGATGCAGATATTTCCTAACCTGAAAAACGTTAATGATATCAACGAATATAGATGCATTTAGAAGCCTAGAGCATATAGGGAAGATGAGACTGGGGAACCGAAGGACAACAAATGTACTGTACATAAGAGTGTCTTTCTCAATCTCATTGCGAATGTGACTCTTTGGGGAACCATAATTCGTCTCTCACCATTTAACACGGGCTCTGTCCTTCTATAGGCATCTACATTCGTTGATGATATCTAAAACATTTTTTTAAAACGTTGATTCTCGGAATAAAAAATATTACTAATTATTTATTTTTGTTTTGCTTTCAGAAGAGGATCCACACCTGGGATCGATACGTCGGGATTTGAATTATTTTTCACTTGACTGATTATTTAATTTATTTTTATTTCTTTAGATTTCTACTTCAGTCGTAAAGTATTTTAACAATTTTATTCATTTTCGGAATAACCACAAATGAATCGAAATTTTGAAAATATTTAGATATATGACCTCATTAATGAATTCATATTTGTTAGGTTACGCAATATATTATTAGGGCGATTTAAAAAGATACAGTTGGAATTGATTTGAAATGGAATGAGGACATTCATAAATAAATTATTTTTGCTACAGCAGAAAATCTTATTCTTTTCATTTTTTAATTGGTACCAGCAAACACAAAAGTAACAGGTAGATAATGACTATGTAACATTTATGCATAAAAAAAAAAAAAAAAAAAAAAAAAAAAAAATTAAGATTCGGTGCCAGCCGCCGATAACTAATAATAGTCGCATTCACATATTACATATGTACATTTATGCATAAATGTTACATAGTCATTATCGCGGGTGAATTTACGCCCATGGTACAAAAAATAACTATTTTGATACCGTGTGTGTAGACTGACATCGAAAATGATTCACAGTGCGCAAAGTCTCAAGGTCACCCTAACGCCATCAAGAATGGATGATATTGGAATGAAGAGATCGGATAGAAACGTATACACTGGAAATGGGAGCATCCGGACGATAGTGGATACAAGTGATTTAACCAAAAGTGATTAGATATTGTATTACTCAATCTCTCGTGTCAACATTAAACACGCGCATTTCAAAATACACGAGGCATTGAATCATCAAGCCCGAATGACGTCTCAAAGTAATTCATGAATGAGTAGAAAATCGCTAACATGTAAAGAATTAAAGTACCAAAAAATTCTTTCGATGTGTTACTGACTGAAAATAGTATGCCAGCATTCAGGAGCGTAAATATGGTACGCTTGAAATATATAGATAATATTTCGCGAGATATAGTTCAATAAGTGTCAGGTTCTATATTCCCGCAAAGTATCGAATTTCTTTACACATCGTCCTATACTTGAGCTTAAATGGGATCAAATTCCGACACGTGCTTATTTACAAATATTCCCAGGTACATATCCACCGATCTTGCTAGCAGAAATATGATAAGCTTCAATCGCATTGTATGGCTTGCCTATTTTCCACTATTTGACGTTGTTTACACTTTGTTCTTTTTTTTTATTCTAACATTGTAGGACCAAGCTATGTACGTGTACATTTTTAATTAACATTATAGGTCAAGAAAGAGAAAAAAAAATTTTTTTTTTAAAGATAGAGGAGTGGATCGTTTTTTATTAATGATACACCATACTCTTTGATGTTCTCTTTTTTGTGTTTATCTTTTGAATTTGGCATTACCTGCATAATTTATCTTTGCACTCTAATTCATGAATGAAATTGTGTACGAATGTTATCTTATTTCTTTGATTTAAGTAAATGCGGGTGTATTTACTCATCTCAGTTGTCAAGTTAGGATTAAAGTGCGTAAATTAATTGTTAAATTATTATAATGAAATATATTTTTATAAAGTGAGTGAATCGATGCTTGGTCTTTTGTGGGTCTTTCTCGAAGGAATGATACATACAAGGAATGAACATAAATATAAAGGATAATCAATCAAAACGAATTGAAGCGGATTCATTTATAGTATTTTGAATAGATATTTTAATTCACTACTGTCGGTCGAAAAATGAAATATTCGTTTAAATTCGTTTAAGGAGGCTATTATGTTGTACGATTCGTATAAAAATTCGAAACTTTTGAATTATCAAAAATAAACTGAATAATTTTAATAAACAAGTAATTTATCGACGTTAGTTCATTTTCGTGCGACTTAAAAAGATGACGTGATTCTCGGAAATATTTAATTTTTCTTAGTTATATAACATAGTTAAATAACATTGAGTCGGCGTTGAACCAACCACTGATCCCGAATTCTTCGATTGGACTACCATTGGTCCCGACCATATCCGAAGCTGGCCGATGTTATAATAACCGAGTATTGGAAAAAACAAATCAGTGCTACAATGTTAACATCCTTTTGTTTACATTATTATATATATGGATTGCACGAATGCAAATACATACAACAATTATTAATAATACAATAAAATGTTGAATTTATTGTAAAGCAGTGAAATTATAGGCGGTAAACAAACCAGATAACACCACGTACTTCGGATTATATTTCCGTATCAGTTCGTTGGTGGTCGGAGCAAATAAGATTCCAGGCCGAAGAAGACAAAGTATATATATGCGAGCATTTCAAAGTAAAAATTCTGCTAATATCGTCTATCCATTACTTTGTTATCGAGTTCAATGGTACCAATACTGAAAGTTCGGAAAGGTCTTTTAAAAATGATTGTTATTTTTTAGCATTCTTGTTCACCATATTAAATACGCCATTTTGAATATGTACATTTTGACTTGAACACTTCCAAGTACAGATCCACAATTTTAACATTTACGTAACAATTACGTAACGATTACGTAACAACTATGTAACAATACGTAACAATTACGTAACAAGTAACATTTATGTAAATGTTACGCAATCATTACTTTCAATGTTTGTCCTAATATAAATTCATTTATACAATATGTTTACATTTCGAAATCCCAGCCGAAAAAAAAATGATATTATATAAAAAAGAAATGAAGAAAAATGAATAGGTGAAATGTTAATTTTGTTAAAGTGAATAAAATGTCTTAAAACAAAACAAAAAGATAGTTGAAGCGACCAATTATTTCATTACCTATAAATGAAATGTTTCCAGCATATATTGACATTTTCAGAATATTCTTGAAATTTAATCGCAATTGAAATATTTCATTTGTGATGTTTGTGACATTCTGTGGACATTATGGATTACTATGTGGGTTTTATTATTAATCGACCATTTTGAATTTTGAAAGAATCGTTTTTTACATTTAATGATATGGATCATTGATATGTTTGAATTTGCTCATTTGTTATGATCCATAATACCTCAAAGATGTGTTTATTGTGTTTTTGGGACGTGTCGATGCACTGCGTCGATCAGATAAACAACAATCTCATCTTTCATCGTCAATGTACCCGGCGATGAAAATTATCCGTACTTTAAATGACAACAATTGAAAATGAACGATGTCTAATCAATTAATAAATTTTGGAGTCTCATCCCCCCGGATATGCAACTTATTTTTTATCAAATTTAATCATAACGATTAATAAAATTTGTTTTGCTTAATCGATACTTCATTTTGTCAAATTGAATTTTTTTTTAAAAACCAACGCAATATATGATTTTTCAAAGTTTTCCTTTTATTGTTTTATGTTGTAAATACACAAATGTCATTCTTTTACATGTATATTTTATGTTTAATATAAAACGAAAACTATAATTATATGAGTTTGTATTTTTTTTTTTTATTTATCGTATTCCGATTTATTTATTGGCATATGAGAAACTGAATAAAACGTTACAATTATATAACTAAAACATGACTTCTTTTTTGTTATCAATTTCCTGATGGTAAAAATCGAAATGGACGAAGAATGCGTACGGTCCTCCAAATCACAGTTTAAATGACAACTGTATATGAACTGTAATATAAGAGTGATTTGGACCTCTCATATACATCCCTCGTAATATAAATTCGTTTTCAGTAACAAATATTTTGGAAATGATTTTTTTTTATTATGTCAAAAGCAAAATCACTGTCGGGCCGTGTGTAATTATAACGAAGAGGAACATCAAAGAATTTTGAATTTTTCTAATTTTATCATAGGATGAAATAAAAATATTATTTTTAAACAATAAATCACATCTATATATTATAAATTTAAATGATATACGTTTATAATTTCAAATTTGTTTTTAAGCAAATGTTATCCAATCAATGATTAAAATAAATGTTCATTTCATAACGGAACAAAATAATACTCGATTACTTTTTTTTTTTTTGTTATTTTCCCAGTTTATTTACAATCTGTCTGTTTGACATTTAGTAAATCTTAATACAATAATAATTTAGACGACATAAATTCATACGGGATACATGTGAGTAACTCTCCCAGTGGTGAGCACTCATTTACAATATTATGTTACAATATTACAACATATATAAGAAATTAT
>JAPYZR010019222.1:0-11107 GCA_030522945.1 Trichopria nigra
TTTCAAATGTAACTTTTAAACCTAAAATTCTCTTTTTGATCATACAAATAAGAAAGAAAGAATAGAAAATTATATATTATAGCTTACAAAATTTATTTATATTATTGTGAAACTGAAAACAAAATTTTTTCTCTCGTTTGAAAGAAAAAAAAGGGGGGTTTTAGAATTAAATGGTACATTTGAAACGTTTCTGAGGTAGGACATTTACGGTTTCCGAAACGTTACTGAAACTTCACTGTGACGAATTGTTTACCGGGTAGAATGTTGCATGTATGCATATGCGCGTATGCGGGGCCAGACACATTGGCCAGAAACGTATCTCATTTTTTACTATAGGGTAATCTCTCTCTCTCTCTATTTCTCTTTCTGTTGCATTTTCCATACTTTCCCATTCTTGCCTACTATATATATATATATATATATATATATATATATAGCAGAGGTAGGGCCTCTTTATTCCCTCTTTCCGTTATAATTCGTCGCATCGCGCGCTGTTATCGCCGCGAGCTATCTGGACGATCGTGATGAAGCACGACTGCAGTCACGTATCGATCAAAAGCTCATGTATACACATATAAGGTCTCGTGCATCGAATCGATCTTAATCATCCTACTACTTATTATTTAACTCGATGCGGTTTAATCGCGTCTCGGAGTTTATGTATACGCATGATTATGAGCATTCGTCAGATTTTCCTGTATACATATATATATATACATATATATACATTTCGTAGAAAATGAGCGGATCAACTGTTTATAATATCGAATGCTTCATTACTGACGGTGGAAATAAACAATTAGCCAAGAAAATGACTTGAAAATTCAGTAATTAAATTAGCCAACGGTTAAGAATTTGAAAATGAAAAATTAAAAAAAAAAAAGATAATGGCTATTTTTATTATTATTCATTATTGACCCCTGCCCCTCGGTATTCCTATAGGGGTTCCAGTAGGGTTAGCCGGTATATAGTTCGCCGGTCTCCCTTCTCTTATATACCGTGTCTCGAAAATAATGATTTGCTTATTGGTTTCTCGTCAACATTGCTGCTGGACGATGAAGACGATGGAGACGCGAAATAAATAGAAGAAAAACGTAACCCGTGTATATTTTTAAATCGTACGAAATTAATCGAGTTGAAACGTATACGTTGTCAACAGAGTAAACAACGTCAAAGAAAAACCAATGTCGCGATAAGAATTATAAAGGATCAGAGATAAGCCGAGGTATATCAATAGTAAATCGCGATTGATCGTACACCGCCACCGAGCATAATGCGTATATATACACGAGTCAGTAAACCGATTGAATGTTTTTTATATATTTTATATCGCATTTATCTATAGGGTATATATATTTATATATATATATATATATATATACATATATGTGTGTGTGTGTGTGTGTGTGTGTGTGTGTGCGTGCGTGTGTGTGTGTGCGCAGACGTACATATATGTAGATCTGTATAGAGTATACGCGAATTATCGTCGGTGAGTCAAGTAATCATGTAAAACGATCTTGATTAGCCGCAACAATGCACGTTGCACTTTTATCAAATCACTACATATATAATACCGATTTATGACACTTATCGTCGTATCGACTGGAATATTATTATACATATATATACATATGCATATATGTGTGGGTGTTGTACCTCTATACTGTATACATATATAGGTGAACAAGTGTTTACATATATCGACAATTCAGGAGGAAAAATGAAGGTTTTATGAATCGTCAGGTTACATTATATATGTATGCATATATTGTCATCGCCCTACTATATTCTTCCTTCCATTATGTATCAATCAAGACCTTTTCATGTATAATCGTCGTCGCGGGCAATTTTTAAATGATGATCCTAGTTACCACGAAATATGTTATTAAAACAAGTCAAATAATATAATGAACGATTCGATTAATTTATTGACTCGGATGAATTTTATGTCGAATAATATATATATATATATATACACACATATGTGCATGATGTATATATGTATATGTATATTGATAGATAGATAGATATGCTCTTTGACGATAATGATCGAACTCGCGTAGTAAAGGCATGGACGACTCGGCGCGGGCGCGCTGAATCATTTGGAAATTAAGTAGACGATAAACAATTCCAGTGCGTCTTGGGCGGAGGAGGTAATTCGATATTAATAGCAAAACACGACTGCAATACGTGCAGACGATTGGCAAGAGGGTAAGATGCCGAGTCCCCTTCTCATTTCATGGATAGGACGACCGAGGAGAGTCGACCGGTATATATATGTATGTATATGTATATGTATAATGTATGTATGTAGGAGGAGGCAAGGGGCAAGCGACAACGCGAGTATATGCTGGGAGCCACACCTAGAATTCGCGGCATACCAATACAACAACGACGCCGACGGCCCCAATCTTATTCTCTCGTCTCGATCTATTCCGACTCGTCGAGTAACTAATGAAACTCGCGCGTGTGTGTGTGTGTGTGTATACGCGCGATATATAGGCAATGGGCGTCTATGCGAGCGAGTTCTCCCGCACTATATAATCGCGGCTTCGACCTGCGCGTCGCGTCGCTCGGTTCGACGATCGATAGAGAATTCGGGGGGCGATCCGCCCAGTGGATCGTTCTTCCGCCTCGAGTCCGCGCACTTTATTGCCGCTAATCGAGGCGGAAGAACGTTCCGATCGGAAATAAGGGAAATGACGCGACTATATGCGACGAGCGGGCCCCGGCGGTTCTGTACGTGCACTCGTCACGGAAGTTAGATTAGCTGCATATAGCAGCTATATAGGCAGTGCATGCATTTACATATATGTGTGATATATATATACATATATATGTATGTCACGGATGTCACGTGACAGGGCAGCAAGTAGCGAGGGTGAACGGGGGCGATCGGTGGCGATCGGTGGCGATCGGTGGGGTGATCGATGCAGCAGCAGATCCTGTCTTTGAAGCTTTTGCCTAAATTCGTCGAGGTCGAGGAATAATAAGGATGACCATCCTTATTATTGAATTGAATAAGTTTCCTTGTTTGAAGCCTGAAATCCTTTATTCCCAAGGCTTTCTATTTTCTATATAGATATATACATATATACGTGTGCGTATATAAATGTACACAAAGGTACATATGTGAGGACATCCCAGAAAAACGTGGCGAAACCTCGAGGAATCCCAAATAATACTGACCTCCCCTACCCACCGATATATGCCTACAAATTAACGAATATACTCCGCTTCCCTGACCCCCGGGTAAAACTATAACCCTAACCCAACCACTCTTAGAATCCCCGTAAACAACGTTTTGCGTGCTATATATAAAGCTTATGGGGACAGTCCTCATAAGTACCATTACATACCGAAAAACGTCTTCATAATATATATATATATATATATATATATGCTATATTAGCGCGAATAGACTCCGACTCCTATATAGATTACAGACTTATTCGAGTTCCGAAAAATAATGTGCCTGAAGTGCGGATCGTTCAAGTTGAACGAAAATTTTGGACAATGAATTTTGTTATGTCTGGTTTTAAAAATCGCGTATAAAATAATGCCTCTGTGCATTGTGCGTCGTATATGCTTGGAAATTCGAAATTCATCGCAAATTAAAGAAAAAACGTTCGTTTTTGTCAAATGTTCGTTCAACTTGAACTTGAATCAGAACTTTAGGGACATGAAAAATATCGTCATTCGTCAAACTCTCCGACATCCACAGGTATATGAATGGTATAAATATATTATATATTTTATTAAGTGAGACATATTTTGGAGCAGCAGTAATGTCATTTGCTAAGATAAGAAAAGGACCATTTCGCAAAGTGGGACCGGTTGATCTGATCATTGCCCGCTCGCGGTTTATTACCATATTACCATAATAGCATTCATTCGATAATATTCGTTTAATGAAATTCAGAGCCGTTACACCACGCCTCGTTTTACCCACTCCTTGTTATCGCGTTCGTGCTACTCTTTGGTATCAGTTTCCGCTCGCAGGCGACGTTAATCGCCCATCGAAAGGCCGAGAGTTAACGAGCGGTACAGTGGAAACCTGGTCATCATTCGCATCATTATCGATCAACGCCTGTATATATATACATATATGCATGTATGTATGTAGGCAGAGGGAAGCGAATAAATCGCGTTTCGAAGGAAGTGATGGAAGCAACGTTTCAAATCGAGCAAAAAGATTTGAAACTTTTTTCGCCGACTATTTATAGATCATTTATGCGCTTGCGTCTGCGTTTTTGCGATTTAAACGGTTGTCCAGAAAAAAACATGGGCAATTGTACGAGCCGACAACGGAGTAGTGTGTGTATATACACGTCTATATATTACAGGAGCAACCTATACCTACCCTACCTATACCTACCAATATATGCAATCGTCGATCGCGGTAAAGTGTCGCAATGACTGCTCCGTCGATTATAACAGACTTATATACGCACGACGCATTCCATGTAGGCATTTAAATACTGTACGCGGAACGCGTTTTCTCTCGTTGACATAATATTTCGCTTGCGTACACAATGCACTCGCATTCCTTTTTTACGTTTGATTATTAACGCAAATGTGTAACATTGTATTTTGTCCGAAATCGAGCCGAATCACCGTCGAATATTGATAAAATCAAGCTTCACCAGAAAGACTGTGTGTGTGTGTGTGTGTGTATATGTATGTATAATACATTTCAGTTCAAATCATAGGCACAAATTAAAAGCCCGTTATACACGGGCAGGAAAAACGCTACTTATGAAATAATGACTTGAGTTTGTTTTCATGCGACGACGATTTCGGCGTACATGGGAATGACTATACCTTTAGATGTATACGAACACAATATATGCACAAATTGCAAAATGTTTTCAAATAAGATTTGTTCCTTCGGCAATTGGCGATATCCCGGCGATATCCCTGGCCAAAGTTCATGTGGTCATTGACACGGAATGCTCGGGATTTGGTTGAAATTTTTGTACTCGTTGGCTATTTATTATATTTTGAGAATGATCTATCTTCTATAATACGTTCCAACACGTTCAACAATTGAATCAGTTGAAATTTTATCAAATTCTGCGTATACAGTGAATGTATAGTCTCTTATCGTACGCGCTTGTCGCTTCGAAATCGCTAACGAAAAGACTCGTGCGCTCGGATTATGGGCAACATCGAGTATACAGATATATATATACTCGCATCGCATGGAGCAGAGCGCATGTCCATACAAAGGCGAAACCGATACTGAGAGGTCGCGACACCTCATTATACGATCCCTATGCGATAGTCACTCAATTATTATCAAAGAGTTTCAGTCGCCTGATGCTGGAATAAGTACAGTTCTGGCAGTATTCGCGGGTGGTTAAAATCGACAGATGTTGATTCTTGCGGTGCGATGAAATACGCGAACGTCTCAATTAATTAGATGCCGTAGAGTCATTCTATGCCATTTCATGAAATTATGCTTCTGATGTTATTTAAAAAATCTCTATGTTTAGGGCAGATTCCTATAAAAACCCTAAAGACCCGCGGTATACATAAAGTCCCGTACGACAAAGGTTGTCGTATTACATTGCAATGGCAATTATACCTCTCATGTCACTTGCCAAACGTACACACACCTATATATGTATATAACTGTCAAATCGTGGACCAAAGAGTAGCAAAGAGAGTTTATTATATATAAAGTATTTAAAAACTCACGTGTACTTGTCGGCAGAAATGTATATATATAGTTTGATGCTATGTCGTACGACACTTTATATGCGCCACGACCTTAAAGCTGTGCGTTATCAATATTTTTACATATTCACTACAGCGATAATATCGAAGAAGAATTGCGTGGTATATATATATATATATATATATATATATATACTCGTTTGATTTGTTAAAACGATGTTTTATTTTTCACTAAAAACTGTCAAAAAATAAAAAAGGATATATATATGACAGATACTGACAATACCATCAGTTTAAATCTTCATCAATGCAATTGACGTACCTACATTCGAATAAAGTTTGATGCACTCAAATTATGCCGCCGCTATTCGAAACATTTGTAAGGTCCTTCACATTTCATACTATATATATATATATATATATACACACGAACGTTTACCATATTTATTAAAAGAATTTCCTTCGAATTACATGCGAAACTGAAAAAAAAATATTACGAATCTCTTGATGCATGCTTATAAGAAGATATTCTAACAATCAGCGCAAGACATTCTTGAAATTAGCACTTGGTTTTTTTCAGTGAATGTTTGGAATAACGTTTGGCATAATCAAAGTATATCCAGCGTTATCCAACTATTTTGGCAATTATATTTCAATTTAAATACAAATGTTCTCATTATACGGCAATGATAAACCGGGAAGCAGCATAAAATAAAACTTGTTCTAGATTCGTATAATTAATGATAAGTTATATCATTAACTGTTATAAAAAAATATTTTATGTAGAATCTGTGATATTAATAAGTTTTCAGTCATACACGTACATTTTTTCATGAGCTTAATGGTCGTTTTTTCGGTCATTTCTTCAGGCTGGAAATTATTCCACAATAGTGAAATTAAAGTGTACTGTATAACACACATAACACATGCATATAACATATACATACATGACGTATGCATGTATGTATTATATTATACATTTCTTGAATTCCTACAGAATAATCTTTGTTATAATTAGAGCTCTTTACGGATAATCATCATCATCGTCGTATATCATCTTGAAAATCAACAAATCATGTGCGACGGTCATTGACCGCGTTTAATGCAAATGCAAATTTAAGGAAGGCCCGCAATAACGACCAAAAGAAATAAACATATTTTTGGTTGCAATCAATTTTATAAATGTTCGAAACAGTTAGTTAGGCTAAAAAACAAAAACAAAAACAAAAACAAAAACAAAAATGCACAACAGATCCCGGTGGATTCGCGGATATCAACTTTAGCACAATTTTGCAAGAACACCACCACCACCCACTTCCTCCTACCACCACCCGTCACCACCACAATCCGAAAAGCAGTTCAGAGCGAACAATTCAACAAAATATATTAACCTCTTCCCGATGAACTTTCTTTTTGCAGCATTCCAAGGCATCATTTCTAAAATATTTAATATCATTTTTTATTCTGGAAACCAAAAATAAGCATTACTTTTTTTTAAAACCAAATTGAAAAGTAATCTGGAATGCTTTAAGATGATTCCGAATGAAATGTAAATGCCTGAATTTCTATAAGCAAACATGTGTAATTGTAAATTTTAATTTAGATTGAAATCATTTCTTGTCCAGTTTTTAATAAATATTAGTGAATAATTCTTAGTAAGTAGACTAATTAAAAAAAAAAAAAAAAAAAAAAAAAAATAATATATATATATATAATTCGAAAGATAAGTATACTACAGGTTTAACGTTGCACAGATTAGAGACAGAGGACACAATTTTGATTATGAAAACGTACTTATTTTAGCAACAGAGAAAATACATAGTAAAAGAAAACAAATTGAAAATTATTTAATATAAGGTAAGGTATGGTAATGTAATACAGTTGACATAAGATTTGAAACGTCAAATTTACCGCAACAACTATTTTTCGGTAATGTAAATAAGTTTGAATTTGTTCACATTTATCGATTCGTCTCGTGAAACAATCGCAGTTTAAACCACACACACGCACACACTCACACACATATAAATAAGAAACTAACATACAGGCCTATATCGCTTTGCCATACAACATCACGGCATAGTCTTCGTTATTTAAAAAATGTGTTTTTACTTTTAATTTTTTAGTTTTTATTTAAGTTAAGTATTTAAGTTTTAAATGCGCCTTATAGATGAACTCAATATCGTTCATAAGGTACATATTTTTTATTTTATACACATATGTATTTTTTTTCTTTCTTCTTCCTCAATATTTACACAGAGATTTTTGCATTTATAAAATTTTTCTAATAATGTATTCAAGTTTAGAATTTTCTTGAGGAGGACTGTAATAAACGGTCGAAACGTTAAAGATTTCGTTTTTTTAATCAGTCCAATTACCAAAAATTATTTACTAATATTTCTGTGTAATTGAAAATGTTTTATAATAGACTTTCTCATAAACTTTATACATTTATAAAAATATAATGAAAAGGGAAGGAATGATTAAAAATAAGAACTTGATCAAAATTGGTTGATAATGAAAAACGAAGAATCTGAAATGTATAATCAGGAAATTCGGTCATTTAAATTTGGTTTACGAGTCAGTCAAGTTCTGACGGACGAGGTTGTGAGAGTGCATCAGTCTGTCTATTCAACCTGCTCATTGATTTTTAGGAAGTAATAGCAGAGTAACGTGTGAGGGAGCCTGAGGGAGCGCAAGTAACCTGACAGTAAGAGGGACTTGATGAGCGAGAGGTTCAAAATCATCCGAGTCGTTCATCACCAAGGAAGCGTCGGGAAGTGCATCGGACGCGATCGATCCGTAACGGTGGCCCCTCCTCGATAACGGGATGCCCGCAAGATTTTCGAACCGCAAAGTCGCGCTGGCTGCCAAGGGTCCATACAGTACTGGAGCGATCAAGTGATACGCTCGTCGGAGAAAAGGAAGTCGAAGGATTCATCGATCCAACAGTTTGCTAGGTAACACGGGGTGTGGTTATTTTTACCCCTTCTTTATTCTTCTTCTCCTTCTCCCTCTCCCTCTCCTCCTCCTCCTCCTCCTTCTTCATCTTCTTCTTTTTCTTCTTCTTTTTCTTCTTTTTCTTCTT
The DNA here is from genome assembly GCA_030522945.1 of Trichopria nigra. Classification (NCBI taxonomy): domain Eukaryota; kingdom Metazoa; phylum Arthropoda; class Insecta; order Hymenoptera; family Diapriidae; genus Trichopria; species Trichopria nigra. Next base: position 8,771 of record JAPYZR010019222.1, read on the forward strand.
CTTCAGTTATCGACGCGATTTTCGACTTGACATACATTGTTGTCAGGTGTTTAAATATCTTCTTTGTTTTTCAAGATATCCTTGTCAAAGATCGAGTACTTTAGCGATAGGGCTTCAATTCGCGTAAGTAAGCGCCGAAGCCAAAACCAACAGCGCATTTACAGCTCGAAATGTCGACAGTAATTTGCCTTTTCTCTATAATAAATTTAAAATAGCCTAATCCGATAGCATTCGTTTTAATATAGCACGCCAACAAAATGAGCAGTTAATCAGGAAGGTTAAGTTGTGATTTAAAGCTATACCTATATATATATATATATATATATATATATATATATATATACCTACCTAGTTTGGTGTTCGGGGTTTTGGGTTTGGAGGCTTATTAAATCTTTATATTTCGTATTGTGAATTGCCGCTATGGAAATAATGTTGGTACATTGGGGGTATCAGTTGCGTATCAACTGCAGTGACGTATCAACAAGAGGCATAACGATTATGTCACACTCTATCCCTCTCTTACGTGAAGGAAACATCAACGTCTAATCGACACGTCATACTATGACGTAGTAGTCGATACGCGATAATTCGAGCGTAAACAATACTGAACTTCACGACATAAGTCACGCAACGTGTGGATATCGGGCCGGTCTCCGTTCCTATATTTATACATAATATATACGTATATAGGACTAGGGCATGCGGAAAAGATTTCGATAGCTATACAAACACGATTGAACCTGCAAAATTATTTTCTTGGCCATCATATATTTTTTAAGTTTCAATGACTAAAGATATTTTGTTGATAATAATAATAATATATGCCTCAACGCGCTTTCGTCCTCATATATATATATATATATATATATAGCTCGTCAATTAATTCGCGATAATTGGGTTCACAAAATTAGAAACAAGTTTTTCGCTCTAATATGGTTTTAAATTGGAATAAATAGGGCACTCCGAGTGTGTTGTAACAAAGAAAGACGATTCATAGACAGTTGTACAATTCTTATTGGATATATATATATATATATATATAGAGGCTGCCATTTGCCGGCAGAGTGTCAACGTTCATTTTTTTTTTTTTTTTTTTTTCTATGTTAGTAGAATTAAAATCGTACGTTGTTGATTATTTTGAATTTTCCATCAGTCTAGATAAAATTGATAGATACTAAGTGTTTTGCGAAGCGGCCTCAGGTTTTTACGTAATCATCAGAGTATGTAGGTCGTATAGGCCGTTCAGTTATTAGCCGAAATAACGCATGAATTACGATTTACAAATTTACGGATTAGGTTAATGGTTTCAAATGGCCAAGAATAGATGTCTAATTACAGTGATAGAAAGTCCGGATAAGATAAAAGTATCGAATTTATTCCCAATAAGTGGACGGCCCCGTCAAAGTCGTTTATCGCACAAAAGTTACACTTTAGGAAACTACATAGGAATTGTTCATTCGGTAGCAATTCGCGCCAAACATTTCATGTAAATGGTGAGTACAATAATACGCAAATTTCTCTCCATGTGCTTTCATTCCTATTCTATAGCAGGCGACAACTATCGTCCGCGTATAATCGACAAAGGATCATTTTTATTTATTACGTCCAAGTTAAAATTAGCATTGGAATTAACGGACTTGTATGTTTGTATTGATGGGTATTGAATTTCGCACATTATCGAATTGGATTCGGCTCATCTGACCAGGGAAATGCCACGTAGTTACGAAAGATTTAATTCTGGCTGCTATACTAAATTACTTTGGCAATCTGTCATAATTCTGTACGCGCGTAACCGAATTCTCGGAAGCTATTAAGGTCTTTCACTTCATTTTCAAGTCACGCCAACGATAAATTCGTATTGCACATTTAGTTGCGGAACGTACATACGTATACATACGTGCTCATGCTTACGCGGATTATGCGTAAGTACGCATGTAAGTACGTATGCATATGTATACACATATACGTACATGTGCAGTAAATCGTTTGATTTTCGAATGAGAAATTGATTCATTTAAAGCACAACAATACATATTTATATAACAAGGGTATATATAATATAATTAGGTAATTATATTTATCCGATAGAAATAACAGCGCAGAAACGTTGCGCGCATTCCAAACAAAGTTTATAGGTTAGTTTCCATGTCGACTGATTTTGTATTGAATTTTTCGTGGAATGCATTTTGCTCTTACGCAGGGAACAGGATCGGCCCGGCAGCAAAAAACTGCTCGTATATTATATATATATATATATATATATATATATAACTATGTCATACCGATAGTTCCAGGACTGTCCATTAAAACGTTGCGAAGCAACGTTTTAAGGTCGGG